>JADRCD010122614.1:0-26328 GCA_019843815.1 Montemys delectorum
CTGTTTCCAGACAACGATGCAAAAGCTTTGTAAAACATCTACAGCAGGGGAGAGGATAGTGGTTCAAGGTTCCTTTGGAATGTGGGCTCTGGTAGGTTTTGCTTTTTGGCTTTTTTAAAAAGGAGAGAGAGAGAGAGAGAGAGAGAGAGAGAAGAACAATGTTTGTAAAGTTTTAATCTGGAAAACCAGGACAAGAACTGAGACACTGCTGGAGTGCTTTTGTGTAAACTGCACCCTTGGCCAATTTTCAATCTGTTTGATCTCATTTTTCAAAACTGTATCAGCTTAGCCACAGAGGAATATTTGAGATATAATATGGAGCTCGGGAGAGAAGGGGAGAGGGAGGAGACAATGATTTGGCTTAGGTGTCCTCTCACACTGTTAGCCTGGAACTCTTTGTGGAGCCTTGGCTGGTCTCAAACTCTAGGCAATCCTCCTGACTCAGCTTCCCTGGTGCTGGAGTGACAGGCATGAGCCAACACACCTGACCTGGGTCCGTTCTTTAACACATTTCAAAGGCTAACATCATAGGGAAAAAAATCCAGCTCTGCTGGTTAGGAAGTTCACAGAGTAAATATAACTGGGTGTAAGCACTTTTTAAGATGGCTGTGCTGGCTCATGCCTCCATTCACAGCACCAGAGAGGCAGAGGCAGGCATGGTGTGCCTGCCTTCAGTTAGGGGTCTGGTTGGGATACCAGGTGAGTTCCCAGGCAGCCTGAGCTAAAAAGTGATACTGCCCCCCAAAACCAAAACAAAGCAAACCAACAAAAGCAAAACAACAAATTAAATGAGAAAAGTTGTCTCATATTCAATAAATACCTATTGGGTATCTAGGTTTAATTTCATTCACGTAAATATGCTTGTTACTAAGTCTGATGACTCGGGGTTGATCCCTGGATCCACACAGTGAAAGGAACTATGCAAGGAGAACTGACTTCCACAGGTTGTCCTCTGATCTCTACATGTGGGCTGTGCCCTGTGGGTGTGCACACACACACATACAGGTATACATGCATACCTGTATGCATTCACACTCACACGTAATAAATAGAACCTTATTTATATATTTGTTTCCTTATTATTTTTTTGCTTTGAGTCAGGGTTTCTCTATGTAGCCGTGAACTCACAGACCTTCCCCTGTCTCTGCCTCCTGAGTGCTGGGATTAAAGGCATGTACCATTACTGCTCAAAACTCTCTTTTAAAAAACTAGATGTTAAGAGAAGATAAACCAGGCATGGTAACTTATACCTGTAATCTTAGCACTTAGGAAGGCTGAGGCAGGTGGATTGTTTTTAGTTAGAGGCCAGCCTGAGCTACTGTGTACAACTGTCTCAAAAAAATCTGAAAAAAAAGAAAGAAAGAAAGAAAGAGAGAGAGAAAGAAAGAAAGAAAGAAAGAAAGAAAGAAAGAAAGAAGACAATACCAGGAAATAGAGAAAACTAAGAGGCTGGTGATGCCATTCTTACTGTGTGACATTAATCTTGTTATTCCCCTTTAAAATGAGCTGCATAAACTGTGATGAGTCCATGGCTGGGCCTCTGGGTTAGCCCTTTGGGTAGGACCAGGGCTATTTAGAGCCTGCCTTCAAGGCATCCCTATTTATTCTCCGACATTTAAGGGGACTGGAGAGAGAGCTCAGTCAGTAGGCTGTGTGATGTGTAAACTTGAGGACTTAGTTTGACCTCGGCCCCACAAAAGCCTGGAGGGGTGGCATGCTGTGGGCACTCCGGTGCTAGGGAGGTGGAGAGCCTGAGGTTGGCTTTAGGATGTCACATATGTGTACACGCAAGAATGCCTGTGCTTATACGGGCAGTGGTGGCGCACGCCTAGAATCCCAGCACTTGGGAGGCAGAGGCAGGTGGATTTCTGAGTTCGAGGCCAGCCTGGTCTACAGAGTGAGTTCCAGGACAGCCAGGGCTGTACAGAGAAACCCTGTCTCAAAAAAGCATATTCTTTATGATAAGTACCTTATTCTTTCTCTCTCTCTCTCTCTCTCTCTCTCTCTCTCTCTCTCTCTCTCTCTCTCTCTCTTTCTCCCTCCCTTCCTCCCTCTCTCCCTCTTTCCTTCCCTCCTTTCCTGCTTTCTCTCTGTCGAGGGTCTCTGTAACCCAAGATGTTCAGGAATTTGTAATGCAGTGGAGGATGACTGAACTTCTGATCCTCCTGCCTCTGCTTCCATCCTCAAGGGCTACCATTCCATGCATGCATTACTGCACTTGGTTTATATGGTGCTCGATACCGAGCTTAGTTAGGGCTTTGTGCAAGCTAAGAGAACACTGGGCTAACTGAGCTACATCTTCAAACCATGACTATTTTTGAGAATTCTTTATGAGGGAAGGCTAGAATTTTGAAAAGTGGCATTTGAGAATCCTGGAGTGACAGGATCCAGAAGATTCCTGAAGGTCTGATGGCCCCCACCTCAGTGCTGCTGCTTACCCTACCTTACTGAACATAAAGTAACCTGCATTGCCTGACTGGCAGTTCCACCCGGGAGTCGGCATCCCTGCCTTTGGATTTTCTGCTCTTTCTGAACTGTGTCCAGGCCCCTCTGTTGCTGAATGCACGGGGACTTGCTTGTCCTGCTGATTTGGGCCGCCTGGCTCATCCCATCCTGTAAAGAAATCCTGCCTGAATGCTTTACAGGCTATTCTCGGAGAACAGCCAGCATCCAACCTTTCTCTCCCCTGGTCTCTCTCTCTTTCCCATTGGAGAAGGGGATAAACAGAGGAAGTAAACCAGTGTTCACAAAAGCGGTTCCTTTCCGGGTGCCTTGGTCACATTCCTTCCTGACTGGCCCTTGGCTCCTTTGCAGGGGACCCTGGTACATTAGCTACATTGTCTGTGGTGCATTTTTACAATCCCCTGTCATGTCTGTGTGCACGGTTTGTCAGGCTGAGCATTGGAGAGGGGATTTGGAGAATGGGCCACCTCGCCCCACCCTTCCTGAGCAAAAGCCATGCCCTAGGAAATAGCCATCTCACTGCCCCTGTGGGAGGGGCCTGGTCCCCAGCGAGAGCCTAAAGGTTGTGTCAACACCTGAAAGGGACATTGTGTTATCCAGAGAGCAGCTTTGGGATGTGAGTTTTATAGCTCAGGGTAATGAGTAGGGACATGAAACCATTGGGTCCTGAAAGGGGACCTGATTCTGTGGCTTGGTCTCAGTGTGATATAGCTGCAGAGACAGTGTCACAAAGAAACCAGCTTATCTGGGCTACCTGGGGGTGGTGAAGGTGGGAAGAAAGCCCTGTGGGCACAAGAAACCAACAGGAAAAAAAAAATGAAAGTCTTTTTCCCCCACCTGGTGATAAAATTGGCTAAGACTTATGAACTTCATTTGTATAAAGTCCCCAAACACTATATATTGTCAGGGCCTGCACTCAAGTCCTCTTTCATGCTAAGCAAGCACCTCACTGCTGTGCGACATCTCTCATGTACCTAAAACATTTTAAAAATGGAGCAGAAATAGTAAGCACCCATGCCGTTGAATTGGCCCCAGGTGGGCAGTCTTTGGGACAGTTGACCTCAAGTGCCACTGTGAATAAGTTGTTCCCTGGGGATGGGGGTAGGAGGAGCTTAAGTATAACAGTGGCTTCATTTTCTCTTTAAGATAGAAGCTCACTCTGTAGCCCAGGCTGGCCTGGGATTCACAGGGATCTTCCTAGCAATTGTTATTTGAGGGTCACTAAAACTCCATCTCTACTGGGAAGGGTCACCACATAAAAGCCCTGTAAGCTGACCTGTCGTAAAGCTGAAAGCTGAGAGCACTGTTCACCACAAGGAGCATCTTCAGGGGTCCCTCGCTGCAGCTGAGGAAGTGGGTTTGGTTTTGTTTTATTTTACGCTTATGCCTGTTTTGTCTGCATGCATGTATGTGCTCCTTGGGCATTCTTGGTGCCCTTAAAGATAAGAAGATAAGAAGAGGCTGTTGGATCCCCTTGTAAGTCACCAACAGGCAAGTGGTAGGACTAACTTTCAAATAATTCAAGACCTCTGTTTATTTCCCACAAGTTGTCCTCTGACCTTCACATAAGCACTGTGTCAAGTGTGCATTAACACACACACACACACACACACTCACACTTTAAAAACTTGTTTAAAGGACAGGAACACAGATCACTTGTTCAGTTCATTTCTTAGCACCTTAGCTTTCTCAGAGCAGGCAATGGAAGGGATGAACCTGTGTGCGAGGCTGGTTCGATGGAGCACACAGAGCTGGCACCACGGTGAACCACTGTCAGGACCTTCCACCAAGACCATCTCAGGGACCGCAACCGGTACTTGGTTCCTTGGTTAATCGAGTGGATTTCCTCACTTGATTCCATTCACAAAAACTCTTTATAAAGCTCTTGTTTCTACTATGGATAAGGAATATTCCAGAAAAAAAGCAAATAATTTGTCCAATGGCTCACGTCGGCTAAGAATAAGGCTACAGAGCTGGATGCGGTGGAGCCAAGAGTCTGGCCCCAACAGTAGTGTCAATGGCATTAGGAGAATGACAGTCATTGAAGCTTGCTCAGTGCCTGGGCTTATAACACTCATTCCACGTGTTTTGTTAAACACACAAATGCCGGCGTTCTACCTCTCTGAACACAAATGGGCCCCTTTCTTAGAGGAGACATGGAGATTACCCACTAAGTACAGTGGTTTCCAGGCCAGGGAGATGGCTCGTCTTGCAGCTTGAAGTCCTGAGTTTGATCCCCACAACCAATGTAAAAAAGCCAATCATGGAGGTATGTGCTGATAATGTAACTCCAGAGGGGAACTGGCTGGCCAGCTAAGAGCAGCCTCCTTGGCAAGATCTAGGTAGAGCCTACTTAAGAACAATGTGGACGATGCCTGAGGAATGACATCTTTGGGTTATCCTCCGGCCTCCACATGGTCATGTGTAGCTACTCAACAAATACATACCTTGGGGCACGCACACAGAAGACACACAGATAGCAGAGACTACGAGGATGGGGCCTCTGGTAAAGGCCTGCTGCACAGGAAGAGAGATCTGAGTTCAGATCCCAGCAACCACATATAAAGCTAGCAAGTCAGTGTGTATGTGTCTATAACCTCAGGGCTGGGCAGAGACACAAAGATTCCTGGGACGCGATCAGGGCTAGCTTGGGCAAGGTTCTGAGACCTTTTTTTTTTGTTGTTGTTATTGTTGCTTTTTAAAATTAATTATTTTATTTATTTACATCCTAAATGCTGCCCCCTCCCAGTTCCCCCTCCTAGAGTTATCCCCTCTTCCTCCCCCCCACCCCCCATATCCACAACCCTGGCGCATCAAGTCTTTACAGGATTAGGCTCACTCTTTCCCACTGACAAGGTAGGCCTCTGCTACACATGTACTGGGAGCGGGGGGGGGGGGGGGCGTTCTTTGGTTATGTGGCTCAGTCTTTGCAAGCTTGCTGGGGTCCAGGTTAGTTGATACTGTTGGTCTTCCTGTGGGATCGTCCTTCCCTTCGGTTCCTTCAGTCCTTCCCCTAACTCTTCCATTTGGGTCCCCAACCTCTGTCTAATCCTTGAGACCCTGCCTTAAAAATAAAAATTGCAGTGGCAGCTGGTGGTTGGAGCAGCTCAGTAATAGAGAACTTCCTTGGCGGGCTTGAAGCCCTGGGTTCCATCCTCAGGGGAAAACAAAAAAAGAGTGTACAAATGTAGTAGAGCCACTTGCATGGTAAGGTTTTATTCCACTGGAAGGGTTTGTATGTTTGTATGTATGTGTGTATGACTGCTTGTGGAAGGCAGAGGTCAATGTTACATATTTTCCTCAGTCGTTTCTTCCTTCCTTATTTTTTGAGACAGGGTCTATCACTGAACCTTGAGATTGCCAACTGGGCTAAACTAACTCGCCAGCAAGCCCCAGGACTCCTCCTGTCCCTGCTTCCTCAGCTTTGAGATTTCAGGCATGCAGCCAGGCCCTGCTTTTCAGTGAGTGCAGGGAGGGAACTGAACTCAGGCCCTCAGCCTTTGCATGATAGCACTTTACTGACTGAGCCATTAAACAAGAGGGGTTTTCCACTGGATGCAATTTCAAAGACTCTAGCGGATAAGGAGCAGGGTTCTGGGCTGCAGATGTAAGAACATTTATCTAGCATCTACAAGGCCCTGGGTTCTATCCCCAGCACTGGTTAAAAAGAGCCATAGAAGGAAGGAAGGGGGCGTGGGGAGAAAAACTACAGGAAAGAGAATCTTTTTTCAGCTTTTAATAATGAATGCTAAGTATAAGCATCCAATCCAACTCACGTGGGACCAGCCTTCTCTTAAGTGGTTACCGTCTTGTTGGGTAACAATATGTGCCTGGGAACAATCAAATTGGGCCTCTGGCTTGCTGCTTCGGCAAATCTCGATGCTCCTCCCTGATTATGTAGAGGGGGCAGAATGGAGGCCCTCGCCTCTATAGTTGGATCAGGGGTCCACAGCTGCTACTTAGACTTAAAGTGACTGGAGAGATGGGGTTGGGAGCTTCCTTTACATTGCTGCTGCCCCACCCAGCACACCATACCCTCTGCTCTATCGGAGGCCAGCGATCCAGTGATCCAGTTTGTGTATTAGACAGGTCCTCTGCATCCCTAGCTTTGTTTGCCTCCTGGATTCCAGAGCTGGACCGTTTCCCCACTTCCAAGCATATCCACAGAAGGTAAGGATTTCCGCTCCCCCTTCCTTTGTTTTTTCAAGACAGGGTTTCTCTGTGTAGCCCTGACCTGGAACTCACTCTGCAGACCCGGCTAGCCTCGAACTCAGAGCTCCTCCTGCCCCTGCCTCCCTAGTGCTAGGATTAATGGCGTGGGCCACCACGGCCTGGGGACAGTGGCTGGGAATGTTGGTTTTAAAGGCCATAGCTACCATGTGACCCACTTTACTGATCATCCAAAGCTCCGAGGGAGCGTGGAGGTTTTAAACTACAGCCGTGGCTAAGGTGAAGTTTAGGGATAAGGTGTCTCTGCTTTCCGTTACCCCAGATAGAAGAGCGCTGGCGGAATGTTTGCCCTTAGAGCCAGCTGGCTAAGCAAAGGTGAAAGGAGAGGAGGGAAAAAAAACCCGAGGTGCACACCAATCCACTCTTTCCACCGGCCCAGCTCTCTAAGGTGTACTGTTGGCCCATGTCCTCTTTCTGCTACGGCCTGGGAAACTGAAGCTCTGGGGATGTATCTGAGTTATTCAAGGACACAGAAAGTCTTGTCCGCAGGGGCCTGCCCTAGATTGTGGGAGTGTTGGTATAGCTCAGATCTAAACAATAAAACAATAGGAAAGCCCACAGCAGTTCGAGTCATGAACTTCAGAGAAACCCCAAGCTAGCTGACAGCTGAGAAAGACGGCAGGATCTAGATAAAGACACCACTAAGGGAAGTAGTGTACTTGCTGTCTCTGCTCAGAAGGAGCCCAGCTGAGGGCTACCTCAGTCTTGTCAAGAACTGCCGCTGGGATGGAACTGCCATTGACTTTTTCTTGTTTTGTGTTCTGGATGGAATCTCAGGTGGACCATGCTACCCTCCAATGTACAAAGTATGTTGTATCCTCTTAGTACAAGGGAGGTCAACACAGGAGGACACTTGGGACTTGTTGGCCAGCCAGTCTAGTCAAACAGATATGCTCCAGGTTCACTGAGAGACACTTGTCTTAAAAACTAAGGTGGAGAGTGGTTTAGGAAGTGACCCAGATATTGGCCTCTGGCCTCCATTCACCTATCCTGTGCACATGCATGTGCAGACACCCTGCATACACATATGCACCTCTACCAAAAAGGAGGAGACTTCTAGTCTATCCCAAAGTTTGGACATGAATTTTCGTCGGGGAAAGACAGCTGTAACTTGTCAAGAATGGATGCCCAAGTTGGACTGAAGCTTGCAAATCAATACAATGTGTTGGCTTGCAGGAAACTTGTCCCATTTTGTTAAGGATTACATTTCTACATCGTTTGCAGACTAGATGTTAATCAGTGGCTCTTGGCCAGAGAGGGCAAATCCTATCAGCAAATAAATGCATTTAAGATGTCAGGGGATGACCAAAGAGAAATATGTATACAGAGACCTAAAAATAATATGAAACCATTTAGGAACTTGAAGGTCATTTTGTTGAGGGCAAAATTCTTGTGCAGGGTGCTGACAGTTTGCCCTCTGGGTGTTTTCAGAGCTTAAAGGATCAAACTGTCCACACAAAATATGGAATGTCTAATAGAGAGGTCCATGTACTCTTCCAGCCCAACCTTTTAGCCCTTTAATTACCATGGCTCCAGCTTGATGTTGGATACCACCCTGCATGTAACTGTAGCATAGGCAGGGCATTTATGTGGTACCTCTGAATGGGACTTTAAGGAGTCTTAGGGGATGAGAGGAAATGAATGGCAGTCAGTCAGAGCTCATGGGAAGTTATGCAGATGAGGGGGAAGGAATCCTTTACCACTCTGGAGATTCGTTCCCAAGGATAATCGAGCTTCTTTGCCACTGTGCAGAAATCCTCACCAAAAAAACGTCTCGTTGAAAGGGGTTGCCGTGAAGCTGGGGCTCAGAGGGCAGAGCGTTTTCTTTTTTAACATGCAGGAATCCCTGGGACCATCCAGCACTGCAGAGATCAAGCATGATCGATGGATGTGTGCCTATAATCAACACTTGGAAGTTGGGAGCTGGAAGCAGGAGAATCAAAAGTTCAAGGTCATAGTTTAGTTACGTAGGAAGTTTGAGGCCAGCTTGTGCTACACGAGACCTTGGCCAGAAGGAGAGAGAGAGAGAGAGAAAGAGAAAGAGAAAGAGAGAGAAAGAGCAAGAGGAGTTAAGAGTGAAGTGATTTTCAATTCTTCACTGTAAGAAATATGGTTCTTTCTTGCAGGTTGCAGGTTGAGATGGCGATCTTAAGAGCATGAGTTTTAGGCTATTAGAGTCATCTCAGTGCATAAATGCATGAGAACCCGAGTTTGAATCCCCAGAATCCACTAAAGCTGGGTACTACATAGCATGAGCCTGAAATCCCAGAACTACTACAGCAAACGCTAACGAGAATTTCACTATGTATTCCAGGCTGGCCTTGAACTCAAGACCCTCCTTGCCCATTCTAAGCAAACACTCTGTCGCTGAGCTACATCCCCATGAAAGAGACAGAGTCAGGAGAATTGTTGGGAGCCTTCAGGCTGTGAGCCTGGCATTCATACTTGTGAGCAACAAAAAGTTCCTATCTCAAGCACGGTGGGAGGGAAGATCAAATCGGAGGTT
Source organism: Montemys delectorum (assembly GCA_019843815.1). Classification (NCBI taxonomy): domain Eukaryota; kingdom Metazoa; phylum Chordata; class Mammalia; order Rodentia; family Muridae; genus Montemys; species Montemys delectorum. The sequence continues at coordinate 9,200 of JADRCD010122614.1, forward strand.
GTTCCTTGAAGTCTACCTGATTGCTGGGGTATTTGTACACTTGTGTTCTTATACGTGGAGAAGTAAATGTGAGGTTTGCCTCGGACTCACTTCTGTCTTCTTCAGTCCCCACCTGACGAGGAGCCTCTGGCCTCATTTTCATTTAGCTGCAGAGTCTTGCTGCCAGTGGAACCCTGTGCTCTGGGCTGATGTCACCTGTCCCTTCTCTCTCCACACCCTGCTCCATGCTAAGTCTGAGCTGATGAGCTCTTGAGCTAAAGATCTGATGATGTGTAAAGGCTTCGTGTTATCGTTCTTTGTTAGGATTTGCACAACAGAGAAACCTTTAATGCTTTTGTACTCCAACTAAGCAATCGAGTCTTGTGTGACTTCTGAGTACCAGAGGAGATACAATGTTTTTGGTTTGGTTGGTTCTTGTGGTACTGGGTGATAGCACCCAAGATTTGAAGCAAGCACTGCACCACTGATTTATATGTCCAGACAAGATATATTATTTGAACAGAAAACTTCAGGATCTTTCAGTACCTAGCACAATGCAATTAAAAAATGTGTGTGTGTGTGTGTGTGTGTGTGTGTGTGTGTGTGTGTGTGTGTTTTCCATGCCACATGTGGTCAGCCGGAAGACAATTTGCCATCCTGCCACCATGGATTTGGACATTTGAATTCATGTCATTACAGTTGGTAGCAGACACTTTACCTGCTGAGCATCTTACCACACCACTGCTTTGACAGAATCTTGTTACATAGCACAAACTGACCTCCAATTCATGATCCTTCTGTCTCAGCTTCTGAAATGCTGAGACTACAGGTGCATGTGCACAGGAGTTTGTTTGTTTGTTTGTTTGTTTTTCTGAGACAGGGTTTCTCTGTGTAGCTGTGGCTGTCCTGGAACTCACTCTGTAGACCAGGCCGACCTCGAACCTAATAATCTGCCTGCCTCTGCCTCCCAAGTACTGAGAGTAAAGGTATGCGCCACCATTGTCAAGCACAGGAGTTTGTTTAATAATTTTACCACTTAAGTGTGGGGTGACAATGAATCTGGAAACATAGTATTTTACCGTATCAGGGCATTAATGTTAATAAGTCACTTGTGGACTCATCTCTGTGTTAGACTCGTGACCACCCTGAGCACTGGGTACTTGGTGTATGCTTTACACAGACATAGTGTCTCATTCCACCCTCCTGACTGTCCTGTGATGCACTGATTGTCACCCAGATTTACGAGGGAGCACAGACAGAGAGGCTCAGAGAAGCTCAAGTTTCATTTTCAGATCTGTGTGACTACCTTCTACCCTGTGCTACAAGAGGCTGATCCTCAGACAGCAACAGAAGCCAAGTTTGGCCTAGTTGTTTTACACACCTACGGTCCTAGCACAAAGGAGGCTGAGGTAGGACCACGAGTTCAAGGCCAGCCTGAGAAACATAGTGAGATTCTGTTTTTAAAAGCCAGCAACAGTAAGGACGTGGAGCCCTACATCCTTGGTCTTTGAGTTATTTTCCTTAGTTGCCTTTCCAGTGGCTCTTCCTACGGAGTGGCCACTGTTCAGTCTCTCTCTCATAAGGCAACATCACCGTTTAACCCTCTCCCCCAAGAGGTTAAGTTCCTTGCCCAGCATGTCACAGCACACAAAGGTCAAGGCTGGATTGACAACCGAGCACAGCACTCAGGGCTTTGGGTCTCTCTCGGGGAATGTTCATGGCAGAGACGGCTTATGTTTAGACTTGACCACTTGGTGGCCATTAGCAATTTTTAGGAGCTCAGAATAATCACTGACATGTAAAGTCTGGCTTTAAAATCCATTTCTAGGATGCCGAATGGTAGTGTGTGGCTGTCATCCCTGCGCTTGGGAGGTAGAGATAGGTAGATTTCTTTGAGTTTGGGGCCGGCCTGTTTTATGTAGTGGTAGTGAACCTCTTGAAATTAGTGGGCCTGAAGAAGAAAGCAGGGGTATGCTTGCTTTTGGTAGGGGACTGAACATCCTGGCCAAGCAGAGCTACACAGCAAGATCCTTGTGTGTGTGTGTGTGTGTGTGTGTGTGTGTGTGTGTGTGCGCGCGCGCGCACACGCGCGTGTGTCACTTCATCTATTTGGGAGGCTGAGGCAGGAGGGTCACAGTTCAAGGCCATCTGGAATATAGGGTATATTCAGGGTCTGCCTGGGTAACTCATCAAGATTCAGTCTCAAAATAAAAGTAGTGAAGTCGGATGACAGGGTAGATCCAGTTCACTCGTTTAGCGCTTGCCAAGTACCAACAGGTCCTGGGATTCAATCCTGAGTTCTGCAGAGAGAGGAGAGAAAGAAAGAAAGCCCTACTTCCAGGATCGAGGGAGGGTTTGTTGGCCTTCTGATAACCTCCAGAGAACGGTTGTTCTGTTTCCCATTGCTTGCTTGCCTCACACCTGAGTTATGATGGAGCTCCAGACGCCACGTGGAGACTCGCTGTCCTTAATTACGTCTAGGCTGGTAAAACTCAACCAAACTAATCACCTAACACTTGAACCAATAAAAGTACCCTCTTTTTATAATGGAGAAATTAACTGGGGTTGAGCAGTAGAGGTTAGGAGAACGGCCATAAAATATAATTATAATAATAATAATATTAATAGTGGTACACTCTTAGTGGCCTCTTGCCTTTCATCCCAGATCTGAAAGAGACTGGCTACTGTTAATTAATATGATTTGGCCCCGTTGAAACTATGCATATGGGCCTGAAGAAGAAGAAAGCAGGCGTGTGTTTGCTTTCGGAAGGGGACTAAGTTGCTTTCTTTGTCCAACAAAGGTGAGGTGGGGAGGAGGTTGGAGGCAGGGGATTTCATACAATTCCCTTCTCCACTGGCGGGGGGGGGGGGGGTTGGAAAGAATCAATAGGTACACAGAATGTTGTCTTCCAGGTTTTTCTTCTTTATATAGTTCGCTGCTATGTGGGTTTGGCTTTTATTCCAAGCTTGCTATGCTTGGCTTAGAGGCTGCTGGGTTAGTGTTTGAAATGGGCTCTGGAGGACACAGATCATAGATGCTGTTGACTTGGGAAGGTAACAAAGGTGATGAGGAGGGCCCAGCTTGGATGTGGCCAATTTTTCCTTTTCTTGCTTATTCGTTTTGACTTCTTTTTGAAACGAGATCTCACGTAGCTCAGGTTGGCCTCAGCTTCTATAGCTAGTGTTGACCTTCTATAGCTAGGGATGACCTTGGACTCCTCATTGGCCCTCCTCCTCACCCCAGGTTCTGGAATTACAGATGTCCACACCTATGCTAGCTTTTAGTTTTCAAAAAAGTGATGTGGCAAACATCGATTCTTCTTTTATTTTTAATCACAGGTTTTGGTGGAGATAGTGACAGGCAGTGGGGAAACACTTTTCAGAAGTAACTATCGGATGGAAAAGGAGGGAGGCCCAGATGGATCTCCTTGATCTGAAAACTGGGCTGCCAAGGTCAGGGTTGTCTCTGGAGCAATCACTCACCTGTTATTTTACTACTGGCTGCAGTGCAGTAGAAATGAATGTATACTCTGAACCAGGCAGCCTGCATGCAAAGGGTCTTAGAGACCCAAAGGGTGTGATGTAGATGTCCCGTTTGATATAGACTACTCCACGGTCACTTATTTTTATACTGAAATTACTTTCTAAGCCCCTAAAGTTCTTATGTTCTGTGTGTATTTGTGTGATTTCTTTTTCTTTCTTTCTTTTTTTAATATGGCATCTTGTTATGTGGTCCTGGACGGTCTGGAATTATACTATGTAAACTAGGCTGCTCTTGAACTTGAGATCCTCCTGCTTCTGCCTAGAGTGCTGGGCTATCAGGCATTTCCAAGAACTGATATAGCTTTGGTAAATTCAAGCCAGATTTCCCTTGTACCTTTCTCTATTAGTGCGTAAAAAGGCAAGAAGGAAAACATCAGTTTAACGAGAGGTGGCTATCTGCCAAGGGCTTGGATTTGATCCTTCCAGTTTTCCTTTCTTCCCCTTGAAATCACTAGGCCTTTGTCAGAAGTGATGAAAAACGTGCACAGTGCTAGAGAGTCTCCATCTTCGCCCTAGCATCACTTGTCATATGATATCAGGTGTGGGGTTCTGTCTCCTCTGGGTCCAGTTTTCTCATTTTCAGGCTATAAGATACCATCAGATTTATGGTTTCCAGGTCCTTTGGTGGAGGGTGGGGGTGATGAGAAAGTGTTGTCAGCTCCATTGCAGTTTACATGTTTTCCCCATGGCTGCATCTAAGCCTAGGATGAGGTCAACGAGTTGGACAACATTGAGAAATGTTATTACAAACATGATATGTGACCTATGTCCAAAGGCACTCTTGATGTTCAGGGCGAATGTTGTCAGTGAGCCTGGATACACGCCCCAGGTTTATTCAGGGGGTCCCCCAAAAAGGAGAGACAAAGTAGAATAAAATCAGGGTGTTACTTTCAGTAATGATCAGAGTCAAGACTGATGGAAGCAAAAAAAAAAAAAAAAAAGACTAATGGAGGATGGTTAGAAAAATGGGTGTCTACACCTGAGAGTGTGGGTGTTACATCTTTCTCAACTGAAGTGCCTGTGTTTCCACACTTGTACGTTCACTCTGGCATGTCAAGTTCTCATGCAAATGAGTAGAGGTTCATTTATTATCTTGAAATATCAGGAGTTTTTTCTCTTCCATCAGAGCAGGTATTAGCATAGTGGTGCATGTCTATAATCTTAGCATTTGGGAAGCTGAAGTAGGAGGCTGACCAATTGGATGCTAGCCTGGGTTACATAGCAAGATCCTATTTCAGAAAGAAAAAAAAAAAGCTAAGGATGTAACAAATTCATAGAGTGTAAAAACTCCTGAGTTTGTAACACATAAACTGAGCATGATGCTGCAAGCCTGTCATTCTAGCACTGAGGAGTAGAGACAGGAAGAACAGGAGTTGAAGCTCCATTTTTTACTACAAAGTGAGTTAAAGGCCAGCCTGAGCTATATTCCTGTTCTTAAACAAACAAACAAACACATGAAATACAAAATAGAATGGGTGTATTCGCTACAGTCACAATCTGAGCATTCAGGAGGCTGAGGCGCGGAGATTCTTGAAAGTTTGAGAGCAGCCTTGTATACATAGCAAGGTCTAGCCTGAGCTATCACAAAAATTCAAAACAAAAGACATAGTAATAAACACAAAAGCATTACAAATAATAAGTAAATGAATAAAAAGAAAAATTCTCAAAGTGTAATATTTGAATAGGAAAGAGAGCACCTTTTCAGGTTACTTTCTGCTTAACTTAGTGCTGAATTCATTGGAGAGAAGGGCAGTGAGAACCAAGCTGAGTCTGATGTCTGGGATGGGATAAACCTTGACAAAGACTAATCTGTGTTCTCAATCACTGAGGCAGGCAGACGGGCATGTTGTGCTCTCTGTACATAGGTTTCTGCTTAGCAGAACTGCTGGCTTCATATTTTCTATGGAGCATGATCCCTTGGGACTACATTAAAGGAAAGATTCAGAATCTTACAGGAGAGAAAAAAAGACACCCCCCCTTTTGAAGATGTATTCTATATAAGGTAGGCAAACACATGGGTATATATTACATCTGGGTATAGAAAATCATTCAATTTATTACAGCTGGGTATAGAAAATCATTCAACTGTATTTTTTTATTTGTATCTTAATATTTTTTATTAGATATTTTCTTTATTTACAATATCTCCTTTCCCAGGTTCCCCTCAAAAAAAAAAAAAAAGAAAGAAAAAAGAAAAAAGAAAAAGAAAAAGAAAAAAATAAGATAAAATAAAAAAAAAATCCAAAAACTAAAACAAACCCCCTTTCCCTCTCCCCTCCCCCGGCTCACCACCCCACCCCCTCCTGCTTACTGGCCCTGGCATTCCCCTACATTGGGGCATAGAACCTTCACAGGGCCAAGGGCCTCTCCTCCCATTGATGACTGACTTGGCCATCCTCTGCTATACATATGCTTCTGGAGCCATGAGTCCTACCATGTGTACTCTTTGGTTGGAGTTTTAGTCCCTGGGAGCTCTGAGGGTACTAGTTAGTTCATATTGTTGCTTGTCCTAAGGGGCTGCAAACCCTTCAGCTCCTTGGGTCCTTTCTCTAGCCCCTTCATTGGGGACCCTGTACTCAGTCCAATGGATGGCTGTGAGTCTCTACTTCTGTATTAGTCAGGTACCATCAGAGCCTCTCAGGAGAAGCAACTGTATCTTAAGAGGGGAAAATATTTCACTGAAAGTGTAAGTGCATACCATTGTGCACTGCAGTCCTGTGCTGTGCCCTCATTGGTGGCAGGCAAGAAACATAAATCTTCCAACACTGAGCTAGAAGTGATTCAGATGCTTTAAGACAAACAGGTCTGACTGCTTCTCTTGTGCTCATATCCTATTGACTTGTGACTACAGCTGATTAATAACAGCAGCAAATTCCATACAAGTGCCTCTTCACAAAGGGGCCCAGTGGCTGTATACACTTAGATATTCTTAAAGTCAGGCAACACAGCTAATTGCTACATAACTCTTTTAGCTGCTGGAGCTTAAAGAGAAGTACATAATGGTTAAAGGAGAACATAGACCTGCTTATTCCTATGTCCTTGTCTCTTCAGCCACTTGGATATTCCTATACCCATTAGACATGAGGACATAGTAGGAATGTAAGAGTGTGAGGCACAGTGGGGGGAAATGTTTTGCATGTATGCTTACACCACTACAAAATAAGTAAATAAACAAGTAAATATTAAGTAAAAAATAAAATGCTGCTAACATCTTTACTTCTTTAAGATAAAGATGTCTAAGTTGGGCTAGAGAGATGGCTCAGAGATTAAGAGCACTGGCTGCTCTTCCAGAGGTCCTGAGTTCAATTCTCAGCACCCACATGGCAGTTCACAACTGCCTGTAACTCCAGCCTGTAGCTCCCAACAACTTCACACAGACATACATGCAAGCAAAATATGAATGCACATGTAATAAAAATAAATAATTTAAAAAAAGATGATGGAGATGAAACTCAAAGAGAACTTGGGAGGTCAGAAATCCACTCATTCAGCTCATATTCTAGCAAGACTTTCTTTTTCGTGACTGGGAACCAAACCCAGAGCTTTTTGTGTGCTAGAAGAATACTCTACCAGTGAGCTCCACCTGTAGCCCACTCAGTCGGATTTTGCTGGGGAGAGAGATTTGAAGAACAAGGGCTTTGCATGCATGGGGGTAGTGTTAGAGGAGCCCATGATCCGATGGAGACCACATGGGCAGAAAAGCTCGACAGAGAGTGTGGGGCCAGATTATCCACAGCAGCTAAACAGCTGGGATTTTTCTTCAGAAACTAAGATGAAAAGGGATCACAGCCATACGTTGGACAGCAGATATTGGGAGCACTAGGGGATGGAAAGAGGAACTAGCCAGGGGCCACAGCAGGAGTCCAGGCAGGAGGTACCAGATGGCACCTGAAGAAGGTAACAACTTGGAGAGTTGGAGATGGATGGAGAGCTCTTTTGAAGAAACCCCTGCAGAATCTGGAAATTAGGTAGATGAAAGCAGCTAAGCTAGGACAAAGCAAACAATCAGGTGGCAGTGAAATGACTTAAACTTCCTGACTGTTCTGCTTGCCCAGATGCCTCTTGGAAGGACATGGAAAGTGGCAAGGGGGAGCTTTTGGAGAAGAGATAGTAAATCTAGCATGACCCATCCTGGATTGTTGGTGGGTTGTCCACAGTTGTCTAACAGGCAATGACAGTGGCTAGGAAAGGCAAGCAGGTGAGGTTGGTTATCTCTACAGAATTCTCTTTGAAATCATGTCAAGGCTCCAAGAATCCAAAGAAAAAGCATGAAGACAGGGAGTGAGGCTCACAATCAGGACCAACCTGGGAAGTAAGAGGTAGAAGACAGAAGGAGCAGGGGCTGGCGAGTTAGGCAGAGAAGCCATCTGAGAGGCTGCCTCCTGGAAGCCAAGGGAGGAGAGATACTTCAAGGAGACTGAAGAGCTGAGGAGGTAATTCTATGGTAGAGTGTTTTCCTATATATGGGGCCCTGACTTTGATACATAGCATTAAGGGTCGGTGGAGTGTACAGTGTTGTAAAATTGAGGTTAAAGAATGGGAAGAGGGTACCGGGGACATGGTTTGCATCAGTGGTTCTCAACTTTCCTAATGCCACGACCTTTCAATACAGTTCCTCGTGTTGTGGTTGACTCCCAACCAGCAAATTAATTTTGTTGCTACCTCATAGCTGATTACCGTAATTTTGCTATTGCGATGAATCATAATGTAGATATTGGATATGCAGGCTATCTGATATGCAACCCCCGTGAAAGGGTTTGACCCCTCAAAGAGGTCCCGACACACAGGTTGAGAACCACTGCTTTAGGCGGTAAAGTGACTGCTGCACAAAGGTGAGGGCCTGAGTTTAGACCTCCAGCCCCTATGTGCACGGCAGGGGCAACAATGGCCTGAGCACTGGGGGCTGCAGAGACAGGCAGAGCCCCAGAACGTATCGATCAGTCAGCTTGGCCAAACATGCAACTTTTGGTTTCGGTGAGAGACCATGTCTCAAAGCACATGCTGGATAAAGCTATTCAGTATTTCAGTCTAGAGGTGAGGGGGTCATGGGTTCACGAGCACCTACCTTTAGCTCAGGAGCCATTGGCAGCTGGTAGGTTCTTGGGGAGAAAGTCAGGGTTTAGGGGTGTGGTCCTTGGTACATTGTATACTTGGGTGGATGGTCACAAATGTTTGGGCAGTGCAATTGGAATCGGTAGGTTAGAAGAAGGAGGAAGAAGAGGAGGAGAAGGAAGAGGGGGAGGAAGAAAAAAAGATGAAGGAAACATCAACAAACAAAACCCAAGGCCACAAAACTGGAAGTGTATAGGGAATAGGAGACATTAATGGGGAAAGTGGGGGGAAGAATATGATCAAAATACAATGTATATGTGTATGAAGTTCTAAAGAATTAACAAAAAACTTCATATTAAAAATAAGAGGGAGAGCACATTGAAGACATTGGAAATCTCACTCATGGTTGACAACATGAACTCTTTGGACTCTGGTGACTGTTATGACCTGGAAAAGAGATTCATGAAGATGTCATGGTACCTGTGGTGTGGTCTGAGACAGGAGCATGGGTTGTCGGAGAAGGGGAAGCCCAAGCTATGCAAAGTTATGAAAGGCTAGGGTGTTAATCTGAAGAGCAAGATGACCACAGTACACATCTCTATTCCAGAAGAGAGCCAACTGAATAGACACTCATAAGAAGTAAGTGAAGATAACGTGGTGCTCAGGGGATGGGGTTGGATGGAAGAAAGCCTGTGGGATGCAAGAGGGAGCTTCCGGAGAAGGGGTGGGGCACAGAGGTAGAATTGGCTTTCTCCTGGAGAAGGAGAGCAGGAAAAAAAAAGTCAGGGGTTAGAAGAGGGAGAGCGACAGACGTTGAGGGAGGTTATGGTAGGAGAAGTAAAAAGTCAAGCTGTCCATAGGCAGGGGTGGAGGGAAGGGCAAGGAGATTCCAAGGAGTCTTTTGGGGAGTTTGTTTTGAATTGTATGGGACACAGGTAGGCCTGAAGGCTTGTGAAGCAGCAAGGTTAGCTTCCATGGGCCTTAGGAGTCTGGCAACTGGAACAGAGAAATTAGACTTGAGATTGTCTGTTAGTTTGAAAGGCTGAGCTACCTATCTGAGCACTGAGATTCCTTATGTTCAAAGACAGTACCTCCTATAAATTAGCAAGACTATAGAATTAAAAAACAAAACAAAACAAGCCTGTAGCCTGGTAGTACAGGCCCTGTGACCCTGGCTGCTCGGGAGCTGAGGCAGAAAGATCATCAGTGTTAATGCCAGTCTAGGAAACTTACTGAAGGGCTGTCTCAGAACAAAGCTTAGAAACAGAGCAGGGAGATAGCTCAGTGTCAGAGTGTAACATACATGAAGCTCTGGGTTCAATTTCTGATATTCCCGAATAAAAATTATATTAAAACCATAGGAGGTGGTGGTGGGACACACCTTTAATCTCAGCATTTGGAAGGCAGAAACAGGTAGATTGCTGAGTTCGAGGCCATCCTGATCTATAGATTGGGTTTCAGGATAGCCAAGGTTGCACAGACAAACCCTGTCTTGAAAAACCAAAAGTTAAATTAAATTAAATTTAAAAAGGAATATAATGGCTCCTTACTCATCTCAAGGCAGGAACCCGGGCCTCCAAAGCAGTGAGTAGCTGTAAGAGTTTAGGCTACTTCTGCCAACTTGGTTTGCTACCAAGAGCTGATTATGTTATTCAGCAAGATTCTCATATGATGATTTTTTTCCTCCTCTCCTTTTTTTTTTTTTTTTTTGGAAAGATGAGAGAGTTATCTAGCCTAAGAAGCAGGAAAAGCTAGCTCATAGTTTGAGCTGCCTTCTACTGATGCCCCTGCTTCCTTATGGCTCCTTCCCAAAGATGGAGCATTTCATCATCCTTGTCAAGGCCTTTAGAGGCAGCTGATAGCAGCGATGGCCTCGGGCAGTTTAAAGTCTGGAGCCATTCCTCCCAGAGTAGCAGTCCAGCTGCAATGCTCTCAAGACAAAGAACAGTTTTAATGGCAGTGTGAGCCATGAGTAATGAAGCGTATTCTACATCAGCCTGGTAGAGCCAATTCTGCATGTAATAGGTGAGTACATTTATGTGCAGGTTTGAAGCCATGGGCAGCAGCAGGTGGTGTGAGTAACAACACAGAAGCAAAGATGAATAGTTTAAGGGAGAGAGGAGGGGGGAAAAAGAACCCCTCCACTAAAACAGAAAGGGAATGGTCTGAATTAAGAGCAATGTACTTGAGGCCTGGCTTGGTAACACAACCCTGTAATTCTGGCACTGTAGTCTGAGGCAGCAAGATGAGGAGTTTGAGAGCAGCTTCAGCTCCATAGGAGGAGTTTGAGAGCAGCTTCAGCTCCATAGGAGTTTGAGAACAGCTCAGGCTATTTGGGATCCTGGATCTTAAAATAGCAACAACAAGAGTTTGAGGCTAGGCTGGGCTACATATTATGACCCTGTCTCAATTAAACAGAAAAACAAAACAAAACAAAACAATAACAACAACAACAAAAAACAAGACTACACTGTGACTGGGCACAAAAGACCCATATTGAGGTCTACACGGTTACCTCTAGACCCCAGACATATCAACTATAAACTGGATACACCAATATTTACCAAGTCGCATTACGGGGAAGATTCAGAGATAATTTGCCAAAGGGTAACTGTCATGTACACCTCACAACATAATCGTTTTTACAATTTGTTTCTTCCACTGGATGACCTTGAAGGGAGAAACCCATGTCCTAGGGGGCATGGTGGCCATCAATATGGCTGTTTAATTAGGCTGGTAATATAGCTCTGTTGGCAGAATGTTTTCTAGCTTTCTAACATGCATGCGGTTCTGATATTGACCAGCTGCCCTGAAGGTCTGGTGGCATCGGCCTGTAATTCCAGCACTTGGGAGATGGAAGCAGTGGAATCAGAACTTTAAAGATCCTCCTCAGCTACAAAGGCTAGCCTGGGAGACAGGGGCCCTGGCTAAAAGAACAAGAACACACACACACACACACACACACACACACACACACACACACACACAGAGAGAGAGAGAGAGAGAGACAGAGAGAGAGAGAGAGAGAGAGAGAGAGAGAGAGAGAGAGAGAGAAGTTGAATGAATGTATTGCTAGTCATGAATGACTACATTCCCTGTGCCAGGTTCTGCAAACATTTTATCTCACTGAATCTTCATAGCAACTTTATGGGGAAAATATTTTCCTTACAGACAACCTGTGAAGAGGTTAAATTATTCGCTTGCTTCATGCAATGACCTCCTCAGGGCTGTTCCATACAAGAAACACAGAGGCAGAAAAATGCTTCATCAAAGAGTGGAGTCTCAAGAGTGTCTGCCTCAAGCACCGGGGAAGGTTTATGGTCAGAAGCCCCATCTCTAATGTTCTGGTTGTCTCTTCCAATGAAACCGTACAGAGAGAAAGCCACCTAGCCTGCTACCCAGCATGTGTGTTAGATGTTAAGAATGTTGAAGCTATTACAGAGGAACAACCACGAAAGTTCACTCAGTACTGGGTGATTCTACAGGGCAAGTGTGGTGAACAGCGGGGCTGGCTGGGTGGGAAGACCTGGAATGCGGGTCATGGAGTTTCCTGCTCCATGCCTGCTGCTCTCTTGATTAATGGGACAGTGGAAAATTACTCATGGTTTATTATTTTTTTTCCCCTGAACTAGAACTCGATTTAGGAACTGCGAGTGCCCCAGGGTGATGCTTTCCTATTTGTTAGTATGGAGCACTCCACCCTCACCTGGACAGGGCGTCTCTCATTGCAGCAAGCCAAGGAGGAGCCTGGGCCTGGCTGCAGCTCCCCAGGGGAAGATCCAGTTATTCCACAGAAAGGGGCCCTGGGAACGTGGTGTTGTTATTTTCCAGGTCCCTGCACTGGCTTTAGTCATCTTGCTACGCGGAATGCAGAGTCTTACATGCCAGGAACTAGAGTGGAGCACCCTGGCTTCCATGAACCGGAAGTGAAGTGTTCTATTCTGCAATCGGGTTTTCTTCTACACCACTTTGGAGAGCAATGAAAGCTTTTCTTGAGCCCTGTGTAGTAGAGGCAACGCTGGTTCCTATTTCTGCAGATTTTCTATAAAGAACATGGTTTGCTTTAGTAATCAGAGATCTGGGAGAAAATTCTAGGATGACCTTAGCCTTCTTTTCTAAAGCTCGTGCGATTTCTCACAGCAGTTTTGGGAAAGAGTGAGAAACTGGATGTCCCCTACCTGTGAATGTAACCTACCCAGTTTTTTCCTTGACGCTAATCCTGGGACTTTAAAGCTGCCACCTTAAACAACAAACAACAACAGATTAAAAACTCATCAAACCAGACAGTTCCCCCAACCAACGCGTTTATCAATTGAAAGAGTTTAATCTCTTGATAGATTTAGAACTTCTTTCCCACCTTTTATGAGCTTATCTTGGCTCCTTCCTCATTAGTTTTCCTCTTAGAATGTTGCCTTTTGTTGGAATATATGAGAACTGAATAGTTTTGTTTTAATTTCATCTGTTCTTTCTTTTTGTTGGAGATCAAGCCCGTGCATGACACTGTGCATGCGAGGCAAGTGCAGATACTGTCTGCTCTTCTCTAGGATGGACTTATGTACCTTGGTAGCTGTTGAGTTTTCTCCTATTAAATCTCGGCAGACTTTGTGCTTGGGGCTATGTCCCTGTGATGAACAGCGATGAAGACAGGGGAGTGGAGGAAGGAAGCACACCATCTGATCATCTCTGGGATTTTCCCAGCTCCAAGGCTTTCTCTCCTAGCTGCTTCCCTGGGATCTGCTATAGACTTGGAGCTGAGCTTAGAATAAGGTGAGTTTGTAGGACAGATACATGCTGCGGTTTGAGTACAACCGATTTGCGGACAGCAGAAAGAATTATTGGCTCTGTGAAAAGATGCTTCGCTAATCAAAAGGGTTCCCTTCTGCAGCTGCTCCCCAGCACGCTCAAGTGTTATCACCACAAAAATTCAATACAAATTTAAAAGGGTAGGACTCTTTGCGGGAAGGAAAGTGTATCTTCACTTGTTTTTTTATTTTTATCTTATCTTTTAACTTGACACAGGACTTATGATGTTGCCTAATCTGGCTTTGAACTTGTGATCCCCAGACTTAGCCTTTGGGTAGCAGCTGTTAAAGCATTCGCCACCACGAAACAGCCTATGCTATTATAAACGTCAGAGCAATGCTTGTTTGTTTGTGACACGGAGTCTTACTTTGTGGCCCGAGATGACCCGGGAACTCACTCTGTAGCTCCAACTGGCCTCAGACCTTGACGATCCTTTTGCCTTCGCTTTCTGAGAGCTGGAATTCTGGAACTAGAAGTGTTGCTACTATACCAGGTTTCTTTTCTTCTCCTTTCCTTTCTTTTATTTTCTCCTCCTTCTCCTCCCCCCTCCTCCTCCTTTTTAAATTGAGACAGAGTCTCATTGTATTGCCCTGGATGGTCTTGAACTTACTGTATAGACCAGGCTGACCTTAAACTCACAAGCATCTGCCAGCCTCTGCTTCCTAAGTCTTAAAGGTATATACCATCACACTCCATGCTTCTTTCAAGGCGTTTGGACTGTTTTTTTTGTTTGTTTGTTTTTTGTTTTTTTACTTCAGAGGTGATATTGCTGATTGTAATACACTTAAATTGTAGTTATGAGGTCAAATTGATAAGCCGTGTGCTCTTGTATCATTTTTATGTATAATTTCATTTTCATGCAGTACCAAGGGGCGACCTGATTGTGGTGGTGATCTGGATGTCAGGAGCCTGGCATTCCAAGCTGGCTTCTTACACTCCTAGGAGTGTCATTGAGCTGGTCACAATGACCCCTCGTTCTTCCGTGTAAGCAGAGGTATGACCCGGGGACCCGCTGATGGCCCATTCGGATCTAATTTATTCGTTCACTCGTGTGTGGAAGAAGCTAAGGACTTCTTGGAAGTTTTACAAGGCGCTTTGGAATTTCACTTTATCTCCTCCTTCTTCCAGTGCTTTTAAAGAAATGTCACAGGAAGTGAGGGGACAAGCTACAGATCTTCTAGATAATGGTGTTTGATGGTGACACCTTTCTGGGAAGGGTATTCTTATTCTGGATCGTGTCATAGACATCCTCATTCTTCCTATCTGAGCTGGAGGGACATGGCAGTCTTCGTTGCCTAGGTACTAGATTCTGGTGCTTCCGGAATGGTCGCGCCGCATCCTGGAGGTGAGGAATCTTCTCTTCTATGGCTCCCACCGTCCCTAAGATAACAACACTTCGACTTAGCGTCATGGCTTCTCTCTTTGCCCATGGTGCATCTGTCAGTTGTCAAGCTGTACAACTTTGGAACGCCTGTACCAAAGTTGCCGATTATTTAACTGTACTGGGAAGATGTACGGGATGAAAAACCTAGCAACTCCGCTTTCATCATGGGGACACTAGAAGGAAGGCCGCTGGCGGCTTAATGAGAGTGATTGTTCTTAAGGATAATTCCAAATCGTCCAAGGCCAAACGTTCCTGGCAAAATGTCCCTTTCAGCCGAGTGTCCAGTAGGCAGATCTACCTGCAGCAGGAAGTTGCTGGGGATTTTGGAACTTCAGCTAGGTTCAGCATGACCTCGGTTTGAGCTCTTCCCCACGGAGAATAGAACAAGAACAGAGCGTGCCTATCATCCGGTTCTACAGTTCTTCTCTCCCACACTCTGCTTCGGCTCCGGTCCTGTTGCGGCCTACCTCTCCTTTCTTCTGTCTCCTCTTTCCTTCTTAGTAGTAGCTGACCAGCCAAGAAACAGGTCTGGTTCAGTATATTACTTTTATTATATTATCATCTCGTTGGTGTGTGTTTGTGTGTGTGTGTGTGTGTGTGTGTGTGTGTGTGTCCTTTGAGAGCAAAGGAGAATAAGTTTTGGGACTTTGTTTTTCCTTTAGGCTACTTAAGTCTCAGGGATTGAATTGAGATCATCAGGGGCTTGGCAGCGATTGCTTTTGTATGTTATCTTTGACTTGCTAAGGCACCTCACTGCTCCTACAGGCCTGCTAAATTTTTAGCCCAGCATCAGAGCCTACAAGTCATTAATCTGGATTAAATTAAACTTTCTTTCTGGATATAGAGGAGCACTCCTTTAATCTCAACACTTGGGCGACAGAGGCACGCGCTCTCCAATGAGTCTGAGGTTTTCCTGATCTACGTAGTAGAAAGTTTGAGGCCAGCCAGGGCTACACAGTGATGCCTGCCTTAAATAAATAAATGAATAAAAAAATAAGAAGGATAAAATCGACTCTATCAATGCTTCAAAGATTACAGCTACCAGGGGCAGGGGGCAGGGGAGGCTCAGGGAGTAAGATTGCTTTCTATACAAACATGAGGACCTGAGTTCAGATTCCTAGGACCTACATCAGAGAGCTTAATGTGTGCTTGTGTGTGTGTCTGTGACCGTAGTGCTGTGGGGAGGTGGAGGCAGTGGGGTCACTGGGAGCTTGCTGACCAGCCTGTCTAGCCAAACTGGGGAGCTCTGGGTTCTGTGGGAGCCTGCCTCAGACATCGAATGTCCTCTTCTGATGTCTTCAAGCATGTGCCCCTCCACCACATTCTTTTCTGTTTAGAAAAGAACGTTCCCCATCCAATAGAGTCCAAATTGAGTTTTAATGTCCTTCTATCAGCTGGCTCACTTCTGGTAGCACCCCCGCTCAGCACTCCCAGCCTTGCTGCTTTCTTGGTTCTAGTGCTGTAGACTGGATTGAACCTAGGCCCTTGCCTGTGCTTGTGAAGCACCCTGCCATGGAGCCACACCCCAAGCTCTCCATCCCTGGTTTCTTACTTACTAATGCTGGCTTTGAGCTGAGGGCCAGGCACACTGCTATACAAGGGCTCCACCACAGAACCATAGTCCTAGGGTTTTTTATGAGACCACATAGTCTGAGGCCTTGGGTCTTACTAACTTGCCTAGTCTACCTCTGAACTCACAAACTCACTGCAGTCATAGGAGGTTTTGAACTTGTACCCTAATGCCCCAGCCTTCCAAGTAGCCATGAGGCCTGGCTCTCATCTTTCTTTTTACCTGGACCTTTCACTTCTTCCCATTTGTACCCCCTCCTCCACCCCCTTTTCCAGGTTTCCAAGGCAAAGGTGGGAACTTTGAATCTCTGGGATTCTCTTTCAGACATTCTTTCCCTGAACAGCTCCCTTCTGGTAATGTAACATACTGTATCCCAGGGCAGTAGACATTTCCGGAGGGTCTGGATTTGGAGTGGTAGAGAGCCCTGTTGTGTGTTTACCTCAGTCACCTGAGACTCCTTGGATTAATTAATTAGGCAGAGCTGGCCTCAAACTCACAGAGATCCACCTGCCTCTGCTTCCCAAGTACTGGAATTAAAGGCATATGCTACTATGCCTGGCCTTTATTTATTTATTTATTTATTTATTTTCTTCTTCTTCTTCTTCCTCTTCTTCTTCTTCTTCTTCTTCTTCTTCTTCTTCTTCTTCTTCTTCTTCTTCTTCTTCTTCTTCTTATTTTTCTTTGAGGTGGGATTTTATGCAAGCTCAGGCTGGCTTTACACTCATTGTGTAGCTGAGGATAGCTTTGAATTCCTGATCCCCACTGGCTTCACCTCCCAAGGACTAGGATTGCAGGCCT
>JADRCD010122615.1:0-12575 GCA_019843815.1 Montemys delectorum
ACACACACACACACACACACACACACACACACACACACACACACACAAAGAGAGACAGAGAGACAGAGAAAGGAGAGAGACTAAATGAATGAGAAATAGCAATATATGTATGTGTTTTAAAGATGGAAAAACCACAAATGTAAGAGATTGTCTTAGAAAATCAAAGACAGGGATGCGAGAAGGAATCAAAAACAAGAGACAGCTAGAAACTTAGAAGAGATTGCTTTCTCCCATTACATAGCTTGTAAAACGACTTGACTTTTTAGACTATGTGTTCTGGCAATTTTTAAAAAGACATCTTTAAAGCTGTCTTTCCAGATTTAAAGTCTCTCCAGCATCTCTATACTTTTACTGCGTTCATGGCATCAAAGAAGACATTCTGGTTGAGTTAAAAAGCTGTTGGTGTGCAGGGCTACCATACATTGTTGCGTGCTTTCCTTGTACATTACTGAACTAGTCTTGGACTTGTACCTAACATCCAGTGTTTAATGATAGACAAAAGCAGTTACATTTCAGGGTTTGGACGGTGAAGTCTCAAGCAGTGCCAGTATGGAAACAATGCAAGGCATGTAGAAATACACCTATGTCCAAAGGCCCTTGCTTATGACTTGCATGGCCCCAGGCAAGTGAACTTACAACTTAGAACCTCCATTTCTTCATACTTCATGGGAAGTCTGTGTTTTAAGGAGAAAGCTCTCCCATTGTGCCAAGCCCTTGATAAATGACAGCCATAAACTTGTGTGATAGACACATCCTGAAGACCCTTCCATTTCCAGCCAGCTACATCTGCAGCCACCAGTCTGAAATGTTCCCTCCTGTTCCCACATATTATACCTTGATTCTGACCATTAGTTAATCTGTTCGTTTGTGGGGTTAGACAAGGTCTCACTGTATAGTCCCTTCTGGGTCTAGAACTTACTCTATAGCCCACATTAGCCTTGGGCTTGGAGTTTGGCCCTCTTGCCTCTGCCTCAATTTATTTTCACTTCTTACATAATTATGTTGAAGAACAGAGGTTCAGCCAGTAAGTCCTAGATCAGTAACCAACTAACCCACTTGCAAGCACTGAGCATTTCATTTGTGTCTCCTAGGCCTCTGAATCTTCCCCAAAAAGCAAGTTAAATAATATTCATTTTAATTATAAAATGAAGAACAAAGAACATAGAAGTGTACAGAATGATGGTTGGTAATGTGGAAAGGTTCAGAAGCTGATGGGTGGTCTCAGTTCCCGATACATAAATCTAAATAATGTCAAATAAACAAAATACCTCATATTCTTTCACTATCCCATGGGAACATTGCCTGAATATTTAAATATCCTCTTCCCTCCGAAAGGATACCTGAGAGATGTAAATGTTCTAGATATAAAGGATTACACAGAAATTTTCAACACTTTTGCTTCACACTGTGTCAAGTAATTGGATTTACACAGTGATCCCAGGCGTCAAACTGTCCAGGTTACTTTAATTGAATTAATTTCCAATGAACTTTGTAATACCTGGCAACGTCTTACCCATTTGTCTCATATGATCAAGCCAGCATTTGAGAGATTGCTAGCAAAACTCATAATATTTTTGTTAGCATTGCCCACCTTTCAAAAACAATCAAAAGGCTAAAACTTCAAATGTATTACACAGCTAACACTACCACCACCAGCCCCAAAAAGTTCCTGACGCCAGTGGACTCTTCCAAATGGTCATCTTCCCTCCTGGCTTTTCAATGGCTGTTTTACAAAAATCTTCCAAGCACACAAAATCTTCTGGAACAAAGCAATTGACCAAATCGAGAAGACTCAGTTAGATCAAGATCCCAGCTGCCTGCTTGATACCCATTTTTACAGTGAGCAGGAGATCAGTTTAAATGAGCACACTCCTTCCTGAACACTCTCCTTGCCTTTCATCCTCCCCGCTGCTCTGGTGTCCTGTCGGGGAGAAGATGTAGGGCTCTCTAAATAGTTGAGTTCAGCAATCTTCTAAAACGCTGACACAGCTCCCATGGCTAAGGGAATGCAATATTTCTGTGACAACCTTCCAGAATCCCAGGGGCGGCTCTCTTAGGTCAGCAGAGGTGATCGTGGTTCCCTGTCAACCGGAAGAGATTACTCTAAGTTTCATTTGTAGCTAGGAAGAATCTTCTTCAACCCCCTGCTGCCCCCTTCTTGAGCTTTTCTTTTTCACTCGAATAAATCTACAACTAGCACCAAATGCTTAAAGACATCACTGCATCTGTCTTCTCTTCCATTCTCATCTCTGGTGCTATCCCCAGCTGGCGTGGCTGATGACAAGTGCTGAGTGGTCAACCATTCAAGCACGTACAAAATTGTGTGGATGCTGTGGTCCATGGAACAAAATTCAATCTTGGGTAGTTATTATTAAACCGCAAAGATACAGACAGACCTTTATTATTTGTAAACCACCTGGACCTGGACATGTACATTACATGTTCTTCCCAGAAACTATATAGAGGATGCTACCATCGTGGTACAAACAGGAGATAACTAGACATGGCCCTCCTTGCTCACACTGTTCCCCAGAGGCTGCATCTAGACATGAGTCAACATTTTGATGAGCTCTGAATAGCACAGCAGAAATAGGTCATCTACCCTCAGTTCAGAGTGCCCTTAGGTCCTAGTCACACCTGTGTCAACTACTGAAGCCAAGTTTCCATCTTTCCCTGACAATGCAGGGGCACATGTCCACTAAGAGAGAAGAAAGAACAAGTAAATGGTCAAATTCTGGAAGCTCTAGCTGCGTAGGGCTCCTGGAGGAAGAAGAGATTAGACTTCAATTACAGGAAGAAATCACACTTACTGTGCAGCAGCTACTCTCCTTGATTTTCCTGCATTATGTCACTCAGCACTAAATGCCAGCCAATGTGATCCTTGCTATCCTTGTTCCTGTTTGTCAAATAAGGAAATGGATGATTAAGTCATTTACCCAGGTGGTGTCACAGCCTCAACTCCAATTTCTCTGCTCTTCAGTTCTACCACTGCTTCGTTGTTCTTAATCCCAAAAAGCAAAATAGTCAAGAACACAACCTGATTAGCCATGTGTAGTGGCTATTCCTGGTTGTCAACTTGACTATATCTGAAATGAACTACAGTCCAGAATTACAAGGCTCACCTGTGGCCCTAATCTGGAGGCTGAGAGATACAAGTTTCTGACCTGAATCTTGGCATGGAGACCTTGAGGAATAGTGGCTACGAATCCCATAGGATTAACATAGATCATGAGTTCAAGATCATCTGAGATTAAGGGTGTGGTGGCATAGTGGCTATGAATCCTAGAAGATTAAGACTGGAAGATCTATGAGTTCAAGCAAGGTCATCTAGGGTTAAAGGTGTGGTGGCACATACCTTCCCAGAAACTATATAGAGGATGCTACCATCGTGGTACAAACAGGAGATAACTAGACATGGCCCTCCTTGCTCACACTGTTCCCCAGAGGCTGCATCTAGACATGAGTCAACATTTTGATGAGCTCTGAATAACACAGCAGAAATAGGTCATCTACCCTCAGTTCAGAGTGCTCTTAGGTCCTAGTCACACCTGTGTCAACTACTGAAGCCAAGTTTCCATCTTTCCCTGACAATGCAGGAGCACATGGTGGCACACACCTTTAACCTGGGCCACACTTTTTGCTGGAGACCTATATAAGGACATTGGAAGAAGGAAGGCTCTCTCTGCTTCGCCTGCTTGCCTTGTGGGACTGAGCAACTGCTGGATCCTTGGACTTCCATTCACAGCCGCTACCAACTGTTGTTGGGAGTTGATTGTTGGGAGTTGGACTACAAACTGTAAGTCATCAAGAAATCCCTTTACTACATAGAGACTACCATAAATTCTGTGACTCTAGAGAACCCTGACTAAGACACCATGTCCCTTATTCCCATAAATGTATCAACGTAAACTTAGGCTTGGAAATCAAGACTATTTTCAGTTTTTAGATCAAGCTGAAGACTCCACCATATTTGCTAGATATAAAGAAAATTCACTTCATCACTTTTGAGCTGTATTTCATTTTTATAATCATGTTTTCCCATAGCACAAAACATACCTACCATCTAGAAAAATTTTGACTAAACTTTATTGTTCACTCACAGGTCAATATTCACCCCATTTAGGTTGTTTTCACACTCTGAAGAACCGTGGTGTGCTGGAGATTTAAAGATGAACAAAGCAATTTTTAATACTAGGGAGTCAGCTCAGAGATGTGTCAGGCAGAAAACAACAAAACTGCCATCCACCATTATCACACCATAGTAAGGGCGGGGCGGGGGGGGGGTCCTACTGATGAACTGAATGAAGTAAATCAAAAACAATGTTCTCATAAAGAATGATAGTGCTGCGGCTTCATTAAACTGACCGTGCTGAACTGGGCTTTAAACGTCGTGTAGGAGCTCAACACAGAATCAAGGAGAGCAAAGGGTCCTGGGTGGAGGATGGTGATGGAGTTTCAGGAACCTAATGAGCACCGAAGAAGGAAAGAGAGCACCTGCTGTAAATAAAAGCACAGAGCCTCCAGTTTGTTATAGTAGGATGAAACTTATGGCACCCCTGTATGTGAGTTAAGCTGGGATCTTATGACTGTCTACTCTTTAAAGCGTCTCCGAAGAAAAAGCCACAAACTTCAATCCTTGGCCTCCAAATTCCATCTCTTATCAATGCTTTAAAAATTGAGCCTGCTCAGGAAAGGGTTCAGAAGTTAAGTTCTCTGAAGTATTTCAATTTGCTTCTAAGACTTTCGTGTTGGTGCTCTGCAAACAAGAGCAGCCACACATTGTAGGCGGCCCCTCTGGCCACTTCTTGTTTCTCTCCCAGGTGCCTTTCTTGAGGTGTGCGTGTAGACAAAGCCTGAAGTCAAGATTCAGGATTCCCTCCCGTTGCTCATTGGCCCCTTTAATTTGCTCAGCTGGATGTTACTCTAGCAAGGTTTGATCGTATCTATTCTTGGTTATTGACTTACATCTTTATTATTGCGCAAAGATTTTTGAAGCCATTTGTATAATAGACTGAAATGATAGAATACCTTTTCTTTTAAATCACCTTTTTCTTTCATTAAAACAAAGACAAGCCGAGAGACAAATAGGATAAGGTTTAACAAGTGGTAGGCTATCTGTCTAAGTTCTGTTTGAGCTGTAAATTTTGCCATAAGCTTCCTGACAGGCAAAGCAAGATCAGGAAGCTCATCAGTCATAGTTCTTTCTACCCACTAGAACTCCCAGGAGGTTCTAGAAAGATGTAGTTATTTCCTGGGGTACTTAACTCCACATTTTTCTTATGAAGTGCCCTACATAGGACTCTGGCAAATACAGAAATTAATATTAACAATGAAGTTCCTGTGTATGCTTCATGTCCAATAGAAGACTACAGCCTGCTGCCTTGACTTTTACCAAGCTACACAGGGACTTGGATGCCTAGCATTCTCTGGTCCATCTGCTTCTTATTCCCACAGGCTCCCTTGTTCACGGAGCAAACAACTCCACCCTCCCTCCCTCTCTCTCTCTCCCTCCTTCCCTCCCTCTTTCTCTCCCTCCCTCCCTTCCTCTCTCTCTCCTTCTCTCTCCCTCTCTCCTTCTCTCTCTTTCTCTCTCTCCCCTTTGCTCCCTCTTTTCTTTTATCTTCCTATGTTCTCCCAACTCTTTCCCTATATTCTGTCTGTCTGTCCTCCTCTCTTGAAGCTTGTCAGTGCCCCACAGGGTATTTCACAATAGATGCCTCCTTTTCTCCCACTTGTCGGCAACATATTTTTCAAATTAGCACTTGGTAGCTTTGGGGTAAACCCAGACATTGTTGGGAGGAAAGTGAGAGGCCAACTGAAAAAAAAAAAAAAAGGAGAATAAAATCTGCTCTGTTTTCAGCTTGTTATAAATTTGCAATACAAGCAAAGAAAAATAAACACCCAGTTTCTGCAACCGATATAATAAAAGCTCTTTAGTTGGACAAGGCACCAAAGTGTACTCTTTTCCCAGATCCTGTGTTAGTTACAAGCAGGGAGCTGTTTCTCATTCAGAATAGCATGGCATATCAGCTTTCGTCCCCTCTTCCCCATCTCTCCCCCCTCTTTTCTTTCTCCTCCATCCCTACTTATTTTCCCTCCTCCTCCTCCTCCTCCTCCTCCTCCTCCTCCTCCTCCTCCTCCTCCTCCTCTTCCTCTTCTTCCTCCTTTCCTCCTCCTACTTCCCCTTTCCTCCTCTTCCCTTTCTCCTCCTCCTCCTCCTCCTTTCCCCCTTTCTTCCTCCTCCTCTTCCTCTTCTTCCCCCTTTCCTCCTCCTACTTCCCCTTTCCTCCTCTTCCCTTTCTCCTCTTTCTCCTCCTCCTCCTTTTTCTCCTCCTCATCATTGTCTTTCTCCTTCTCTGTTTATCCTCTTCCTCCTGACTGTCTTCACTACCATCTTTGCCTGAGGAAGAATGCGAGGTAAGTAGACCACAAAGAGATAGCATGCCCAGCCCAAAACACCCAGGAATTGTCAGGAAGCACACCAAGCAGCCTTTGATCTCTGAGAAGTGCCTGCTTCTGGTTCTGCATTTTAAGCTCTCTGAGATAATTCTCTGGCCCTGGGAGGGAGGACCTCATGAAACCCAGATGATTCTCAATAGCAAATAAGATGCTATAGACTCTCGCTAGGGCCTCTGCTGTAACTTTGCTCCTCCTTTGTGAGGGCTACACCCAACTTAACCAAATACTAAAGGACCCAATTTGAACATTGGCCCTGGCGATTACTAACAATGTCCTTGAGCAAGTTCTCGTAACCTTCCAAACCCTTGCTTTCTCCTTTAGGAAGCATGGAGAATAACCCCACAGCTATTAAAACTGGGACTGTCCTATCCCCACTGGAAACTATGCAAATTTCAATTATTGTGGAATAAAGAAGCATGCACCTCATAAACACTGCAGTTGACAACTGATCATCTGAGTCCCCAGCTCACACTAACATTGACTCACTAGCTGGATTTGTCTAAGCGCAGCTTTTAACTGAGGCTCGGTTTTCTATAGTGACTATGTTCACCTCAGAGCACAGGGCTGTTGAAGTTAAATGAGACTAAACATCAGAGAGGACTTTGACATCTGTGAAATCCTAGACAAACATTAGCCATTACTATTCTTAAGTAAGATCCAAAAACCCATCCTCTGGCATCAGCTTCACCCCTTCACCCATGGCGGGCACTTGGCTGAATTTATCAGATTCTCCTACAAGCTGTCTCCTCTTGCTGACAATTATCTAATTCTTTACTCAGTAACCAAGTTCCCTGAGTAGAACCTGGCAATCCACAGGGAAAATTAATCTATTCCTGTCTTTGGGGAACTTGGATGAGTCAACGCAAAGAATAAGTAATGGACATGGCTAACTGAGGGCAGAGCACAGTGGGAACAATGCCAGTCCTGAAGTGGGATGGCCCATCTGAGATGGAGCACTTGCTGAGTGATGCAGGGTCTCGAGGCTCCTCTGACCGTTGGCTTCTCTTCCTGTGAAATGAGTGCGTTGATAATAATATCTTCACCTAGACACTTGGAAGAAGATTAAGTCTATTTACAAGGTCACACACACACACACACACACACACACACACACACACACCCCACTTGCGCACACACACGAATGTTATTCTCACCATTACCTTGTAGACACCTTAATGTGGCAGATAGGTATTTTACTGAATATGACATGGATCAGGTACCACAAATGATATTACGTGTTCATGTATCTAGTTCTTATGGGAGGACTTGGGATCTCCCTCTGAAATTGTGTCATCTCCATCATTCTTCCCTTTGACCTACAACAGCATCAATGCTGAGAAGGCCAGGGAAGGAAATTAGAAGAAATCGCTGATCCCAGGATTGCCAGATCCCTTCATTCAGATTTTGTAGTCTCTACACTACTGTCTGATACAGATTGATGTAATTTCTCAAGACTTAACTACAGTGGGAATAGACTTCCAAGGGTGCTTTTTTCTCACAACAGACTCTTTGTATATATCTTATACAGCTTGCCCCAGAGGCAGACGCCCAAGACAAATGCCTGATTGTAAATAGTTTGGTAGAGACTCCAAGCAACCATCAAATGGACGGGAGACAGTCAACAGGGTTTGCACGCAAGCAAGACACTTGTTGGAGATAGATTTCAGAGTTATCCCTTTCCTTTGAGTGAAAGAGCTACTATTTACATACAATGCCTGTTGGGTAGTAGTTTTTAGATTTCTTGCCCTGTCAGGTAGCAAAGTAGATAGATACTAATAAACTTACAAAATTTCACATACTCCATGAGGTAGAGATCTTCTAAGCAAGAAATACAGAGGCTGGAAAACACAGCATCACCGTACATAAGTGAACCAAGACCACATGAACAAGCAAGCATATGTTTGATGGGACAGGGGTAGAAAAAAAGAGAGGAAAGAAAGATAAAGAAAAGTACTGCTTTGAGGATTTGATAGACTCAAGTTCTTACAGTATGATATCATACACGCATGAGATCTAAGGTAGTAACAGGATTATAAATCTACACCTTCTGCCATGTACGTTTCCAATGCCTTCCCATTCTGACTGTGGTATGTTTCCTTGTCCTTTTCGTGTGGGCTTGGCCATGTGACCTGTTTTGTTTAAATAGGTGGCAGTGGAGATATGTATATATTGCATATATATATGCAAAGGCTGCAAAAGATTTGCTTATTGGGGCTTGGATTGCTGAACCTTATGCAAGCACTGTTTTGATGATTTCAAATGCCACTCCCAGCCCACCCTAGACAAGCTAATCCCTGGAAGTCCCAAATACATGGGTGGACCGGAACCACATACACGCATGGGGAACATACTACTGTCATATGGCATTGAGGTTTGGGTTGATTTGATATTGTGCAACAACAGGGAACTACTGTAAAAACCTACTACTTTCCTCTCTGATAGCCCCAAATAGTCACTTTCAAAATAAAATTCAAACAATATGTATGTTTTCTTTGGGTTATGATTTGAAATGATTCATTTGTTTGCCATGCATAATCCCACAATCCATCTGTAAGCTTCTTGAAGTCAGGAACCTTGACTCGGTTATTAAACCTATTGCAAGCATTTAGTACAATATTTACCATGTGGTACGTGGTATTTGTTGATTGAATGAATCAACTTTTATTCTCCATGCTGCATACATTCAACACGCTACTCCAATCATATTCAACTTACTAAACACAAGCACCCACACACAACTTTAGCTGAGTCTTGAACAATCAAGTCTCAGTGAAAACATTAAAGGAAGAATTTTTTATTTATTTTTCAAATACTGTCATTGGAGTGACTGATGATTTAGAATGAACAGAGGTTTACTCCATGGAGGATGTAAAAGATAGCATTGCCATCTGGAGGGGCAGTGTGTTATACAATACCTACTGACTGAAGTAAAACAAAGGTAGATTGGAAAATCCTGGGTACAGTCTGCTGAAAATAGCTGTGAGAGGCTAGGAGATTTGTACTTTGTCCTTCTAATGCAGCTCAGGTTGAGGGGGATGAAGCAACCTTCCTTTTCAAGGTTTGGTGAAGAAATGTGCAGAAGCCACAAAATTAGGAACCCCTAGGCATCTGTATTCTTCTCTTAAAAATCTCTACAGAGTTAAAGAAGGAGACTTCTCCGACATTAGAGAATCAAGACCCAGAAATCCCAGATGCAAAGATCCAGCTAATGTTATGTTGCTGGAAATATCAGGTTCATGTCCTAAGTACCATGCTCACTGAGTTTCCCTAAATCTTCTTTCAGTACAATTATGAGCTAGGCATTAACATTGACACTGTGAAGAAACAAAATACACATGGAGAATATGAGGAGCATTCTTAAAAGATCATGGAGGTAAAACTCAGTGGCTAAGAGCACTGGCTCCTCTTGCATTGGCCCAGATTCAATTCTCAGCACCAATAAGACAGTTCATAACATTCTGTAAGTCCAGTTCCAGGGTCTCAGATGCCCTCTTCTGGCCTCTGAAGGTACTAGGAATTAGTGTAATGCATATACATACATGCAAGGAAACACACACATAATACTAAATTTTTTTTTAGAAAAAAAAATAAGGACTTTCTAAGGCAGGACCACCAGAGTGACAGAGCTGGATCAGCGACCATCTCTGCCCCCTCCCTGCTAGTGGGGGGCCTGCCCAGAGACTCAGGTGAGATCCATTCTCTCTCCAGTGACTTTCTAAGGCGGGACCAGCTGGGAGGCACAGGTCTCAGGAGTCCAAGGCAAGTTCCAGGGAAGCAAGGACAGGACAAGCTCTAGTCAGAGACGCCAAGAACATCTAACACCAGAGATCAAGAGATGGTGAAAGCAAATGCAAGAATCCTACCAACAGAAACCAAGACTGCTTGGCTTCATCAGAACCTAGTACTCCCATCGCAGCAAGCCCTGGATATCCCAAAACACTGGAAAAGCAAGATTTGGATCTAAGAACATATCTCGCAATGCTGACAGAGGAACTTAAGAAGGACATGAATAAATCCCTTAAAGAAATACAAGAGAACACAGATAAAGAGGTACAAGCCCTTAAAGAGGAAACAAAAAAATCCCATAAAGAATTACAGGAGATCACAAGTAGACAAGTAGAAGCCCTTAAAGAGCAAACCCAAAATCCCTTAAGGAATTGTAGGAAAATACAAACAAACAGGTGAAGGAATTGAGTAAAACCATTCAGGACCTAAAAATGGAAGTAGAAACAATAAAGAAATCACAAAAAGAGACAACCCTGGAGTTATAAATCTTAGGGAAAAAGTTAGGAAATATAGATGCAAGCATCACCAACAGAATACAAGAGATAGAAGAGAGAATCTCAGGGGCAGAAGATAACATGGACAACATTAACAGAACAGTCAAAGAAAATGCAAAATGCAAAAAGACTCTAACCCAAAACATCTAGGAAATCCAGGACACAATGAGAAGACCAAAGCTAAGGATAATAGGTATAGAAGAGAGTGAAGACCTTCAACTTAAAGGGCCAGTAAATATCTTCAACAAAATTATAGAAGAAAACTTCCCTAACCTAAAGAAAAAGATGCCCATGAACATACAAGAAGCCTATAGAACTCCAAATAGACTGGACCAGAAAAGAAATTCCTCCCACCACATAATAGCCAAAACACCAAATGCACAAAAAAAAGAAAGAATACTAAAAGCAGAAGAGAAAAAGATCAAGTAACATATAAAGGCAGGCCTATCAGAATTACACCAGACTTCTTACCAGAGACTATGAAAGCTAGAAGATCCTGGGCAGATGTCATACAGACCCTAAGAGGACACAAGTGCCAGCCTAGACTACTATACCCAGCAAAACTCTCAATCACCATTGATGGAGAAACCAAAGTATTCCATGACAAAAACAAATTCACACAATATGTTTCCACAAATCCAGCCCTTCAAAGGGTAATAAATGGAAAACTCCAACACAAGAAGGGGAACTACATCCCTGAAAAAGCAAAAATCTAATCTTCCAACAAAACTAAAAGTAGACACATGAACGGAATGCCAGCTCTAACTACAAAACTAAAAGGAAGCAACAATTACTTTTCCTTAATATCTATCAACATCAATGGACTCAATTCACCAATAAAAAGACATAGACTATCAGATTGGGTACGTAAACAGGACCCAACATTTTGCTGCATACAGGAAACCCACCTCAGTGACAAAGACAGACACTTCTTCAGAATAAAAGGCTGGAAAAACAATTCTCCAAGCCAATGGTCCCAATAAAAATGCTGGAGTAGCCATTCTAATATCGAATAAAATCGACTTTCACCCTAAAGTGATCAAAAAAGATAAGGAGGGACACTTCATATTCATCAAAGGTATGATCTACCAAGATGAACTCTCAATTCTGAACCTCTATGCTCCAAATGCAATGACATCTACATTCATAAAAGAAACTTTACTAAAACTCAAAGCACACATTACACCACACACAATAGTAGTGGGAGATTTTAACACCCTGCTCTCTGCAATGGACAGATCACAGAAACAGAAACTAAACAAAGACACAGTGAGACTAACAGAAGTTATGAAACAGATGGATTTAACAGATATCTTTAGAACATTTCATCCTAAAACAAAAGGATATACCTTCTTCTCAGCACCTCATGGTACCTTCTCCAAAATTGACCATGTAATTGGTCACAAATCAGGCCTACACAGATACAAGAAGATTGAAATAATTCCTTGTATCCTATCAGATCACCAGGGTCTAAGGCTGCTCCTCAATAACAACATAAACAATAGAATTCCCACATATACGTGAAAGCTTAACAACACTCTACTCAATGATAACTTGGTCAAGGAAGAAATAAAGAAATTAAAGACTTTCTAGAGTTTAATGAAAATGAAGCCACAACATACCCAAACCTATGGGACACAATGAAAGCAGTACTACGAGCTTTAAGTGCCTCCAAAAAGAAACTGTAGAGAGCATACACCAGCAATTTGACATCACAACTGAAAGCGCTAGAACAAAAAGAAGCAAATTCACCCAAGAGGAGTCAAAGGCAGGAAGTAATCAAACTCAGGGCAGAAATCAACCAAGTAGAAACAAAAAGAACTATACAAAGAATCA
>JADRCD010122619.1:0-31734 GCA_019843815.1 Montemys delectorum
TGTGTGTGTGTGTGTGTGTGTGTGTGTGTGTGTGTGTGTGTGTATACAGTTGTGTATACCTGTGCTATATGTGTACATGTATGAGTGTGAGAATTTGTGCATGCATGTGAGTGTATTTGTGTACAGGTATGCATGTGTATGTACATCTGGTGTGTGTACACCAGGTGGAGATGTTATGTGACTTTCTTTAATCTACCTGAGCATCTGTCAATGTATTCTTTGGCTATATGTATGTCTTTTAAAGGATTTTCTGTTCAAATCCTTTCTTTATATTTTTGCCTCTCTTCCCAGCCAGGCTCCCACTCTATAGCCTGAGCCTGAGCCTCTCGAACACTGTGACCTTTTGCCCATGTTTTAACTGCGTTATTTGTTGTTTTGTTATTTTTCTGTAGAAGACCTTCACATATTTGGGATATTAAGCCTTTATAAGATAGAGCATCTGCCAACATTCTCTCCTTTTCTGTGGATTTTGTATCTCCTTTTTTACTTCTATTGCTTCTACATGACATGTAGGTGTGTGTGCATCTGTGTCTTGCATCTGAGTTCAGAGGTGCTGGTTGCCTTGGAGCTGGAATCATGAGCTGTTGTAAGCTGTTGATGCTGGGAACTGAACCCAGGTCCTCTGGAAGAGCAGCAAGCGCTCTGATCCACTGAGCTATAGCTCCAGCCCCGTCTTTTCATCGCCTTGATGCGGTTTGTGAGTTGGGTGTTCTTTAACAAGCTGTGCTTGGCTTTGAGCTCTGTAAGAGCAGTGAACTTCCCTCTGCTCTCCTCTGCAACTTTGTCCTTTATTTTCTGTGATTCTGTGATAAGATCTAATTTAAAAACAATGTTTTTGAATGAGTGAATCCATTTAGATTGAGTTGCTACATTTGAGTGAACAGCATACCAGAACAAGTATTTGGCTGAAACATTGATTTTTCTCAGTTGCCCATTTGGACTAGCCACTGCGAAGCTACAGAAAGTCCTGCCATTGAGTTTGCCCTGTGTCTACATTAACCACATGGTGTGACTTTCCACTAAAAACCACTAGAGGAGACATGGCAGGCTTATTTCACTGATTTCAAGTTGGAACATTTTTAGCAACAGGAAGATGTCCTCATCAGTGGGGACGGTGAAATGGAACCGATTTCTGTTTATTGCTCTCTGAATGAGATTGCAGGAATGTCTACACTGGATTTGAAGTGGTTCCAAGATAAATTTTTCTCAGCACTGAAAACTCCAGAGAAAAGAGCCAGTACAAGGGTCCCATGTCAGCCTACACTATAGCTTTAGGCACTCTGAGATTAAAGAGCAATGGATCACGACCCAGTAAACCCAGTCTGCTGATTGCAAGTTCCAGAGCTCTCCACATTCAGAGATGGCCACAGTTAGGCAGCATGGTTGAAAAAAGGAAACTCTTTATAGTCCCAGCTAAGGCTGGGTCACAAGGGTGTCTAAAGGAGATTTGAAATAATAATAATAATAATAATAATAATAATAATAATAATAATAATAATAAAGGTCTAAGCAATACCCTCTCCCAATCTCCCAATTAAGTGTCAGATTAATTGCCGCTGTTCCCTGTCCCACTCTCTAGGGGTTATCCACTACTGTGGTGGGTGGGAGGGATCATGAAGCTGCTAGATTTCTTCATGATTTGTAAAATACCACCACCGGGAGAGCCAAGTATGAAGCAAGAGCTCAGCTTTTGACAGGGGTTTGCTTTGTTGCTTTGTGGTTTGGTTACTGGAACAGCCAGTGACCTTAGCAAGGCCGACATTGTGCAAACACAGAAATGGAAGAGAAGGTGGGGTAAAACCCCAAGGCATAAAAAGGCTCTGCAGGAGTCAGCACAGTACAGCCCTTCCAGAAAGAGGCAAGAGAGGCCCACGATGAGGTGAGTCCACCCTTCACACTTTGAGTGTACAGCGTATAAGTCTACGGGAGAGGTGAGAAAATGAGATGCAGGAATCGGGCTGATGGGCTAACCTTCTGTGGAAGTTAATTAAGCCCACAGCCTGCAGGCTGCATGTAGCTGAGGACAACAATGCGTCACAACACAGAACTCTAAGCTTACCTAAAGCATTATGAGATTTTTGTCTTGTAGCTTGACTATGCACTTTGAGTGTGAATTTTGTAGGTGACGACCTCATGTCAAAGGCAGGATGTGCCTCGACCCTCAGTGAGCGAAGGGCCAGTGACTAAACCCCCTTCCTCCTGTATCCATGAGAGATGGGCTGTCTTTCTCTAAGGAGGACCTTTCCCATTGAGATGAAAAGCTTTTTGTTTTAGTAGGCCTTCAGCAGCTTCCTGGAATGCTGACTGTGCTATTAACAGACCTTTTTTCCTTTTTAATGGAAAAAAAGACAATAGTCACACATTTCAGTGACACTATCAAGGTGTGCCTACCCCCCCCCCCTTTTTTTAAAAATCAAAATAGAAAGACTTTGAAAGTTGCAAAAAGACTAGAAGCATAGTGTTCAAAAGAACTCCCTGACTGGCCAGCGTCTGCTGGAATTGGTTACCATCTTAGTGTGGTCTGTGGATCAATGATGGCCACAGTCATGCGGTCAGAAGACAGTTTTCTCCAGGTAACTTCTGGCACGGTGAGTCTGGGAGTTCAGGAGTTTGTGACAAGCCTGGGCAAAGTATGGGACCGTGTCTTAAGAACAATGACGACGATAACAAATTATACGTTAGGACAACCTTTTTATTATTGGAAATTCCCAAAAGTGAGAATAGCAAAATAAACTATAGCTATCATCTGTAAGTAAGCCACAATGGCCTAACAATGTCTTCACAGCCCAGTACTTAATGGGTGCGTGCAGGGGCTTCCCCTTGCAGGGCCTCGGGGTCACCACCAGAGCCAGAGGCTCACTCCACTCTTTTTCCTGCCTCCCACCTCTCATCTTTTTTTTTTTTTTTTTTTGAGACAGGCACTTGTTATGTAGCACTGCTGTGGTCAAAGCCCTGATCCTCCTGCCTCTGCGTCAGAGTGTGGAGAGCTGGGATGGCACATATGCTACCACACTGGTGCTGCATTCCTTCCTCTGTCAGTGGTCCCTTTCTAAGCTTCTACAAAATTCCCAGCGACACCAAGCTTGCTGTGCATCTGGTATTTGCTGAAGCCTGGGTGGGGTGGGGAGGAAGCAGTTCTTTGGTCTTAGCATCTTGTTCTCTTCCTTTACTATCTGCTTAATGGAAAGTGTGTGTGTGTGTGTGTGTGTGTGTGTGTTGTGTTCATGCATGCATGCAAGGAGACCATAGGTGCAAGGAGACCAACCTCAGTCCTTGTCATTTCTCTACAGAGCCCTGGGAGCTGTTGTCACTCTCCTGCTATGGGGTCAGCTTTTTGCTGTGGAGTTGGGCAATGATGCCATGGACATTGAAGGTGAGTCTCTGGAGTTCCCCAGGAACTGTGCATCCCAGCTCAGCTGAGCCCCAGTCTGGCCACATCAGTCCCGAATTGTATTAAGGAAGACCCAGATCCTATTCTCGCCTAGGTCTTCGGGGCCTCCCTTCCTCAGCTTCCACTAGGGTGCAAGGAAGTCTGGTGTTCAGGGCAGCTCTGTCTCTGCTGACTTTTCATAGAGAGCCAGCTGAGCACCCACAGCCTTTTTCTGGCTTCTTTTTCTTGGCAGATGACAGCTGCCCAAAGCCTCCAGAGATTGCAAATGGCTACGTGGAGCACTTGGTTCGCTATCGCTGCCGACAGTTCTACAGACTACGAACCAAAGGAGATGGTAAGGCCTGGATGAGCATCCCTTCGTCCACACCCCTGGCCCTGTTTGATGTTTCCATGATGGATGGGGCTGGGGTACCTGGCCAGCAACTTCTTGAGTACTGCCTGGAACCAGGCAGGGGAAATAAGATCCAAATCAAGTTCCTGTCTCCTGTTGGTGGTCCTTCCACCAAACTAACTTGTTTCAGCTTCCTGTTTTGTCTTGTTAAGGGGCTACAATTCCATGACCCCTGTTGCTCGGGAGTGTAGTCTTTACCAACGACATTGTTCAGCCTACATTCCTGATAGTTTCTAACTTCTTCCTGTCCAACTCTTTTTTTTTTTTCCTTCGAGACAGGGTTTCTCTGTGTAGCCTTGGCTGTCCTGGAACTCACTCTGTAGACCAGGCTGGCCTTGAACTCAGAAATCCACCTGCCTCTGCCCCCAAGTGCTGGGATTAAAGACATGTGCCACCACCCCCTGGCTTCCTGTCCAACTCTAATCCCCACAGGCCCAATTAATTTTCTCTGAGCTCATCTCCTTTTGTTTCAGGAGTGTACACCTTAAATGGTGAGAAGCAATGGGTGAACACAGCTGCTGGAGAGAAACTCCCCGAATGTGAGGCAGGTGGGTGCTGAGGTCTTAAAGCACAGGGTTAAAATGTGGCCATGTTCCTCTTGTGTGGCCTGACAGACAGCTCAGTGGCATGCTCATTTAGGCTAAGGGAGGGGTTGGCAGAATCAGCCGCTTCCCATGGAGATGCCCTCTACCCAGAACACCTGCTCACAGAGCCTTGTTCGAAGATAAAGAGGATCAGGCCAGGGAGGAAATAACAGAAGCTGAACCCACGAGGCCTAAGGCAGGATCTGGGGACAACTGGGACTCCTGCATTCTGTAGCTCTCCTCTCTTCTGCCTGGACAAGGATTTTGCCCACCTTCAGCTATCAGTTTTGGTTATCTGTTTTTACATCTGTGAGATGTGTTCCTGCCAATGCTGCTGCAGGGCCACCTTTGTCTACGAATGAAAAACACACACAGCTTCCAGCCCTTTCATTGACTTTCAGAGAATTGTGGAATTTGTGTGTGTGATGACGTTTACATATGTATGTAGGTATATATATATTTATATAGTAGCTTATCAGCCAGTTTTTAAAACTCTTAAGTCACTTAATATGTAAATATCAGAAATGTGAGGAGCAGGTGGCAAGGGCAGAGTGTTCACAGACTGTTGGGTGTGGAAGCAGTGGAGGTCGATGCTTCCAGGGCCTCTGGACTGCTCCTCACATTCTTCTCTCCCTCCCTCCGCAGTGTGTGGGAAGCCCAAGCATCCTGTAGACCAGGTGCAGCGCATCATCGGTGGTTCTATGGATGCCAAAGGCAGCTTTCCTTGGCAGGCCAAGATGATCTCCCGTCACGGACTCACCACCGGGGCCACGCTGATCAGTGACCAGTGGCTGCTGACCACGGCCAAAAACCTCTTCCTCAATCACAGTGAGACTGCATCAGCCAAGGACATTGCCCCTACCTTAAAACTCTATGTGGGAAAAAACCAGCTGGTGGAAATTGAGAAGGTGGTTCTCCACCCCAACCACTCCGTGGTGGATATTGGGCTAATCAAGCTCACACAGAAGGTACTTGTCACCGAGAGAGTGATGCCCATCTGCCTGCCTTCCAAAGACTACGTAGCACCAGGCCGCATGGGCTACGTGTCTGGCTGGGGGCGGAATGCCAACTTCAGATTTACCGATCGTCTCAAGTATGTTATGCTGCCTGTGGCCGACCAGGACACGTGTGTGGTGCACTATGAGAAGAGTACAGTGCCTGAGAAGAAGAACTCCTTGAGTCCTGTTGGGGTACAGCCTATCTTGAACGAGCATACCTTCTGTGCTGGCCTTACCAAGTACCAGGAAGACACGTGCTATGGCGATGCTGGCAGTGCTTTTGCCATCCATGACATGGAGGAGGACACCTGGTACGCAGCTGGAATCCTGAGCTTTGACAAGAGCTGTGCTGTAGCTGAATATGGTGTGTATGTGAGGGCGACTGACCTGAAGGACTGGGTTCAGGAAACCATGGCCAAGAACTAGTTCTAGTTCAGGGCTGACCAGAAGGCTGCACACAGCAGGGCAGGCTGGGAGCCATGGAAGAGGGGGAAGTGGAAGGGTTGGACCACAGTCTGAGGGGTGCTAGCACTGCACTGCTCAGTCAATAATAAAAAAAAATGTGCTTCGGACTCATCTCTGGGCTCTTTGTACTCTGTGGCTTTTATTCCCATTTACAGTTCTGGGCAGCCAAGAAGTATGGTCTATTAGAAAAATGGGGACATCCTGACAAACCAGGAAATCCCTAGGGTGTTATAGACTGTCTGCCTACAGGAATCAAGTTTGCAAGAGGCAGGTCTCTGGGTGATCACTGTGTCCCTTCCTTGATGCTGGGTCTGTTTGAATGCAAACTCTGGCTCTTCTCACATGATGTCACCTCTCTGGAGTGAGTGAGGAAAGCCCATGAGAAGTGTGAGCTCAGAGTGGGACAACGAGAGTTGTGACAGAGGCTCTTCTGTTTGTGCTTCCCTCTGCCAGAAACCCAAAGAGGCAGGCTGTGGGCTTAATGGTCCTTCCCACAGCTCAGCCCAGATTTGCTCAGTGACTTAAGCTCTCTGGTCATTACCTGTCCACTAGGGACACTAGAGATTATGGAGAGTCCCATGGCTGGAAGGCTCTGGGACTTGGCAGAATTGGGGTCTCTTCCTCAGTGGCTCTTCTTCCACAGTGGAGAGTCTCACCCTGTTCTGGGGTTATAGGCAAGCCACATGCCCTTCTACCTCCAAGATAACTGCATCTTCAGAGTCACTGGTGTATTTCCCAAGGGTAGAGCTATGGGATCAAAGGAGACAAGGACCTACATTCCAGAACCAGGGAGAAACCAGCCAGAAAGTGAAACAGCACAATCACAGTTACACACACCACCTGACAGCAGGTGGCAGGCCACTACTACAGAAAAATAAGAGACCTTCGGGCCTTCCCTCCATTGCTCGGCTCCCCTTCCCTGCAATGCTTTGCCCTTTCTGTACAAGGGCCTTCTCTTCTCCCCTCAGAAACCTCTCTGTCCAGGAGTCATAGTTGCATGGTTTCTAGCACTGGTCAGGGTATACAACACATGCTTAATAAGCACTATGGAAGAGAAAGTAACCAAGATAGGATCTAAAACATGAATTCAGACTACAGAGTCCCTTCCACCCATCCTCACCTACCCCTCAGGAAGGAAGCTGACAGTATTGTCCCTGTACAAGTTCTGAGATCTTGCTTGCACCTGAGTGCCTAGATGGATGGACAGAACACCAGCTGACAGTGAGTTGGACAAAGACCTTTTATTTCTATCACAGGGATGTGGAGGAAAGTTTATTGTTCACCTAGGACTTCAGTAGCACTAGGGATCTGACTCTTACAATCTCCAAGTTTTCATCCCCATGCCCAGGGTGGCTGCCATAGCCCCATGTGTCATAAGGAGGTGGTGGGAAAGGGTTCTTCGCATCTCTCGGTTTTAGGCAGAGGACACAGAAAACACAAACAACCTTCTTTCTGGGTCCCATCTGTCAGAACTTTCCCCTAAAGGACAAGCTTAGAAATAAGCAGCTGATGCCAGGGTTGGCCCCACTTCCTACACACCTGGGCCTCTGCTGGCAACAAGTCTCTTGCTGCCCAGCTGGTCACAAGCTGCCTGGCCATAGCCCTCCAGCTCTGTACCTACTCTCATTCCAGAGTGACAGGGACAACCACTACCATAAGGCTTAAGAGAAACACAAGTTTTCTGAGGCTGGGTCACATTCTTTAAAAGCCCTTGGAACTGCAGACCCCTCAAGGCATTCCCCCTTAACAATCTGATATCCTTTTGGTCTTTAGTCCTTGAAATAAGGAGTGGCAGTGCTTTCTGGGGAGCTCTGTCTCTTACTTCTCAAGAGCAGTTAACCTGTTGTTCAGCTCAAACTGTGCTGGATGGTGAAGAGCCACATTTTTCTCTTGGTAATTAATGGCCTGCCAGCTATAAATAGGTGGACCAGGGTACTGCTTTCAGTCTGTGAAGAAACAAATGTACTCGTCTGCTTCTAATTATTAGTTCAAGAGAAGCTGGGATAGGAGGGAGCAAAAGGGGGCAAGTGAACGGAGGCATGGGGGAGAATGTGTGTGAACACACATGGCTAATCAAGCTGTTCTCACAGTGTTGAGGAGGATGCTCGTCCTTAAGCGGTAAAGAAAAGTCAAGATAAAGGGACATTACAAACAAAGCACCACCCGGACACTCGCCTCACTGCTCTGAGGCTCTCAGGGAATGGACACTCAGGCATCTTGATTCTTGGAGCGCTGGGGCTTCTGCCAAGGGGCCGTTGATTACAGACACCTCAAACCTCTTTGCTCAGGCAGTGAACATGTCTCTGAGGGATTCCAGACCACAGGCCCTCTGGGTTCAGGCCCTGTTTCAATCTGTACCTCTCTCATCTCCAACAGCAGTTGTGTGTGTTAAATGTCTTGGTAGAGGAGGTCATATTTGGGTACATTCTTGGGATCAATAGGACTCTGGACAATAAGCTTCCCCCTCATTGCTCCCCGGTAGATGACTTCAATCAAATCTATGAAGTCTTGTTTGGTTTTGAAGCTTCCTACGAATTTAGTGTGATCCGGAGACCTGCAGCAGAGGGGAATAACGGTGGTCAGAGCTCTCTACACAGGGCCAGACCACTGCCTTTCCACAGGTCTAGCACCCAGGACTACAGCCAGGGCTTTGAGCCCCTACATAGACGTCTGGGTGTGGGAAGGAGCCTGCCTTTTCTTCACTTCCCACACCACTATCATGTGGCGTTCCCTGAGTACTGGGGTGGGTAGAGTTTGTTCAGTGTCTCTGAAAGAAGTCCATTAACTCACTGCAGCCTCTCAAGTTCTCATCACCGACCTTCTGAGTTGCGGGTATTAATAAACAACCTTATGAATTATTTTAAACATCAAGTGTATTGGTTGTAGAAATTTTAAAAGAGAAACAAAATCAGCTGTGAGGCTAGAAGTCACCTTTTGATGCATACCCTTCTAATTCTGTGGGGGTGGGGGTTCAGGGGTGGGGAGAGTGTTCTGTTTCTTTTTTCTTTCTTTTTTTTTTAAAAAGATTTATTTATTTATTAAATGTAAGTATACTGTAGCTGTTTTCAGACACACTAGAAGAGGACTTCAGATTTCATTACGGGTGGTTGTGAGCCACCATGTGGTTGCTGGGATTTGAACTCATGACCTTCTGAAGAGCAATCGGTGCTCTTCCCCCCTGAGCCATCTCACCAGCCCCTGTTTCTTTTTTTAATAGGAATCACGTCACAAACTAGTAATATGATTTTACAACTAGTATCTGCCTCAGAGTTATAAGGTATGTCATCTTCAACATACTATTAAACTCCTGGAAACATAATTACTGGGCTAAAAGATTAATCACTTTAAAGGTGTTTGATACTATGTCCTGAATTCCATGCAGGAAGATTGCAATAAGCTAATGCAGTAACCGAGTCCTAGGAGCATAAGCAGTAGTTCCAAACCACAGTAAGACCACAGTCCTGGATACAGCCAATGGTTCTCATACTGCAGTGTGAACAGGACGGAGAGGAGGATATTACAGAAGATATTGTGTGACTTATTTTGACAGGCATGCCTGAAGAACGACATCAAAATTCTCTGAGGGGCAGAAGACACTTGGCAATAGAGATATGTGTCTCCTTGGCAGGATTGCACCTTTCGTAAATGCCAAATACCAGCCCCAAATACTAGGTATTTTGTTGTAACTGACTTTTTATTTTTTATATAAAATATTATTTATATTTTATGTTCAGCTAATATAGCTATTCCATATTTTCTATCCTTAAGGACAGTTAGTTAGTCCTTTAAAAGCCATACTTTTTTTTTCATATTTAAGTTGGAAATTAAAATCTTTCAGTCACACTTAAAACACTTTCATTTTGTACTAAAGAACATCAAGTAAGGAGACAACAGTTACAAACCTGCCTTGAGAAAACCAGCTTTGCAGAATGTATGGCCAACTTAACTCACCCATAATCCACTTTCATGTGCTGTCCATTGAAGAAAAATACAGTAGAGGGAATGTAACTGATGTCAAAATACTGTGTGTACACTGGAGTGTGGTCCACGTCCACCAGGTAAATAGCAGCCATTTTACTCAGGTCAGCTGAAGTCTTTGAAAGCTGTGAATGACAAGATGGATGGAGGTTAATCTATACTATGGCAGTTGCTTCTTTTGTGAAACACACTGTGATACTGTATATGAAGCTTTTTCCCATTTGAATTCCTCTTAAGACACAATTCTGGAACTTGCTATGTAGACTGGGCTGCCTTGAATTCACAGAGGTCTGCCTGTCTGCCTCAGCTAGACACAATATTACTGTTGGGAGGCTGGATCACTGGTGATAGGGTCAGGGGAAGGCACTGTGTGGTTGTCTGAATGAGGACAGCCCCACAGGCTCACATAGTTAACTCCTTGCGTCCCCAGCTGGTGGAACTGTTTGAGAGAGGTTAGGAGCAGTGGCTTTGTTGGAAGAGATGTGTCATTGTGGGCAGGCTTTGAGGTTTTAGAAGCCCATATCATTCCCAGTTAGCTCTCTCTGTTGTTTGTGTCAAGATGTGAGCTCTCAGCTACTTTTTCAGCACCAGGCCTGCCAGCCTGCCTGCTGCCATGCTCCCTGCAATGATGGCCATGGGTTCTAACCCTCTGAAACTGTAAGTCCCAAATAAACTGTTCTTGTAGAAGTTGTCTTGGTTATGGTGTCTCTTCACAGCAGTGGAAATGTAAAACTAAGTCATGTTGGGAAAAAGATTTTTCTTCTTTTGTTTTGTTGATGTTTGTTTCGTTTTGAAATTAAGTTATTTTTTTTTTGGTAAAGTTTTATTTATGTGTGTATGTGCAGGGGGTTGGAGGTTAGGATGGGTGTATGTGTGCCACAGTGCATGTGCAGGAGCCAGAGCACAACTTGCTGAGGTCAGGTTCTCCCTAGCAGCAAGTAACCTGACTTGCTGAGCTATCTCATGGGCTAGGGCTTGATCATTTCCAAGAGCAGGGGGTGGAGAGTGGGGGACGAATCTCTACTCATTTGAAGTGAGCTAGGAGCATAGCTCAGTGGTAGAGCATTAGGTCTAGTCTCAATGTTCAAAACAAAAACTACAGCTCCTGACAACCCGCCCGCAACAACTTAGAATGCTGACACTCCCCAGGCTCCTTTCTCTTACAAATGAAAATCAGGAGAGCCTGGTGCCCCTCCCATTGCTCACAGTCCTCAAGGCTTTACCCTTGTTAAACTATTTAACCTACAACTATAACCATTTAACTCATCGGTGTGTAGCACCCCCATTTTACAGACGACAAAGCTGAGGCACAGGAGGGAGTTACTTGTTCCAGGACATACAACTCCTAAGCAGCAGGGCTGGGATTTGAACTTGGGAAGTGTGGTTTCAATCAATCTAATTCTCTTGTTGACCTTGAACGTTGAACTCAAGGTCTCATACGTAAGAGACAACTGTTCTACTACTGAGCTACCCTTCCAGCCTAGAATGTGTACTCTTTTCCATAGCTAAAAGTTTGAGTTTCTGATCACTCCCACTTACTGACTATGCGAGTGTGGGTGTGCAAGGAGGTCAGAGGACAACTTCCAGGGTTGGGTCCCTCCTCCACTTTGGGTTGTGGAGACTGACTGAGGTTAGAAGTCTCTGCTGTGCTGCCTCACGGGCTCCCCACATTCACTGTACGTTACATAATGACTATTCTTACATTTAGTCCCCACGGCTGACTGTGACTGCGATCGGCAGGAAGAGATGTAAGACCTTAGTTCAGTCTCCATGGTGAATAGAAGCACACACAGTAACTTTACTCACACTTTCCCTCTTTACTGACTGTGAAACTTCATCTCTCCACTAGGTACAGTCTAGGAGCAGCAAACAAGAAGAGTAGTGGCAGCCAGGGAAACAGGTCAGCCCTCCGCTTTGCAACCCATATCCCTTGGAGGCCTGGGTTTCCCCAGCCCTCTCTAGACCTTTCTGCAAGTCACTATGCAGCTGTGGCTGTGCTAGCACTTCCTGATCTTCCGATGCCTGCTCAGGGAAGTGAGCTTTGACAGGTGCTAGTGGGGAAAGGCGTCAGGACAGATGTATCAGGACAGGCACTGGATCAGCTCTTATGGAAAGTGTGATAATCTACACCAAGCCTATTCCTTTTCAGGATGTTGAGTGAGAACAGATGAACGTTTAATTAAGGCTGCTTATTTAAAACTCACAATATCAGCTGGGCAGTAGTGGCGCACACCTTTAGTCCCAGCACTTGGGAGGCAAAGGCAGGTGGATTTCTGAGTTTGAGGCCAGCCTGGTCTACAGAGTGAGTTCCAGGACAGCTAGGGCTACACAGAGAAACCTTGTCTTGGAAAAAAAAAAAAAAGAAAAAAGAAAAATAAGTAAATAAAACTCACGATATCATCCAGCTGCAGACAGACGGGGTCCTCATCCCTCCCAAACCTGAGAACCAATACCTTCTCCGCAGTGCTTTTGATCGCCTGGTCTACTTCTTTCTTGCTGGTCAGTTTGGGCAAGAGGAAGCTCATCTTGAAAAAGTCCAATGCTATCAATTCTGCACTATCAATGCTGCAGTGTCTAAAGGCTACTTAGATGAAGTGTGTGAGTCCTAACAGAGAGAACAAAACAACACCATTTAGCATTGACCAGACATTGAGGTGATTTAAAAAGAAACCTTTTTGGAAGCTCATTTTGTGAAGACACCACACCCCTTGCTTGCTATCCTTGGGCCCATCCTGTGGTAACTTCTCACAGTAATTTCTCATGTATTTATAAGTGAAATTAAAGATTTGAACAGAGTAGAAGGGCTGGTGAGATGGCTCAGCGGTGAAGAGCACTGACTGCTCTTCCAGAGGTCCTGAGTTCAATTCCCAACAATCATATGGTGGCTCACATCCATCTGTAATGGGATCTGATGCCCACTTCTGGTGTGTCTGAAGACAGCTACAGTGTACTCATATTAATATAATAAATAAATCTTTAAAAAAAACTAACAGAGTAGGAAGACAAGGCAAAGCTTCAAACTTCAGAGTGCTGTTCCCACCCAACAGGCCTGGTGGAGCCACGGGCAGCTGAGTAGGGAGGTAGGCGTCTGCATGAAGGGAGGCTGGCCTGCAGTTACAGGATGTGGCTGTGCCTCATAACACTGCCAGACTGTAGATGGATCCAGAACTTATGGGAAGTGCTGACACAGACGAACTTGACCTCAGCAGTCTAGAGTAGGAGGAAGAGCGGCTGGAGGGTGGGGTGGCAGAGGTGGGTACATGATCCACCCACTTTTCTGTGCTTTGCCTTGTTTTAAATCTAACATTTAGTGAGCTTTCCATATCCCTACACAAAGACTTCCAGATTCTATCACAGCAGCATACTATTTCATATGTGGACCATACTTCATTGGTCCTTCATTGATGGATGTTTGTATATTCTCAAATCCTGACTTAAGGGGTCTTCCTAGATACACTTAATCACATGGCAAGCAGACCAACTAAGAGTGTGTAAAAGTCACAATTAAATAAATGACTCAGGTCAGGCCGGGTGGTGGTGGTGCACACCTTTGATCCCAGCACTTGGGAGGCAGAGGCAGGCGGATTTCTGAGTTCGAGGCCAGCCTGGTCTACAGGTGAGTTCCAGGACATCCAGGGCTGCACAGAGAAACCCTGTCTTGAAAAACTGAAACAAACAAACAAACAAACAAAAACAAAAAACAAAACAAAACAAATATAAGTGACTCAGAAGATACTAAGGTAGAGGGGCCTCATCTGACCTTCTCCCTGTCTCCCATTGGTGCTGGGCTTCTCATTCTAGTTTGTTCTGTTACTCTTCTAGCTGTAAGACAAAAGCTAGAATTCATGCTACAAAACTGCTAGTCTAGCTCCTAATTTTTGGCAAGTCATTTCCTATTTGAAAAATCCCATGGTTGACGATTAGTTACTCTGAATTTGGTTTCAAGGCTTGTTGATGCTATGAAATGTGATTTCCTTTTTCCCCCTTCATCAAAAATTATATTTCAGTAAAGTGCTGCCTGGCAAGTGTGAGGACCCAGTTTGATCCCTGGAATCCATCTAAAAAGAAGCCTGACATGAGAGAGTATCCTTATAAACTCAGTGCACTCGGGGAGATCCTTGGGATTTGATGGCCAGTCAGCCTAGCCTATTCAGGGAGTGGCTGGGCAACCTGAGACCTTGTCTCAAACAATACAAAAAAAAACAAACACCAAACCCAAAGTGGACAGCACCCAAGGTGTAACACCTGAGGTTGCCTTTGGTGTACAAAAGTGCATGGACAGGTGAATACACATACAAGTACATACAATGCACATACATTTGCACATACACGACAATTCACACACAAGATATGAATAAAAGTTATACAAGAAATGAAATTGTTCCAGCTCTAGGCCACAATTTATTTTAATAGTTTTATGTGCATGTCTTGCCTGCATATATGTCAGATTCCCTGGGACTGGAGTTATATAGATAGATATGAGGTGCTGTGTGGGTGCTGGGAACTGAATACCTGGTCATCTGGAAGAGCAGTGGTCTTAACCTCTGAGCCATTTCTCTAGCTGGTAGGTCACACTTTAAATAGGGAAGCTGACTTCTAGGAGGGATTTCATCAACTGTGAGTGCAGAACAAAGTACTGATGAAAGAGAAACACAAAGAGAATTTGGACCTATCTCACCATTAGAATTCAAATAAACAAATCCTGTGCTAGTAATAAAAAGAGGAAGGGGGAGTGTATGGTCAACAGAGAGGGTCTATGTGGTACAGGACAGATGTTGGAAGGAGTAGGAAACTGACACCATATCCAAGACAATGTTCACATGAAGTTTTAAATGGAGAATCATAAAAATTATTTATT
This sequence comes from Montemys delectorum, assembly GCA_019843815.1. Classification (NCBI taxonomy): domain Eukaryota; kingdom Metazoa; phylum Chordata; class Mammalia; order Rodentia; family Muridae; genus Montemys; species Montemys delectorum. The sequence goes on from JADRCD010122619.1 coordinate 14,666, forward strand.
ATGATCACTAAAATACATTTGGAAAGCCAAGTTTTGCAAGTAGTCAAAGAATAGCAAGTTAAAGGCATGGTGGCACACGCCTTTAATCTGGCACTTGGGAGGCAGAGGCAGGTGGATTTCTGAGTTCCAGGCCAGCCTGGTCTACAGAATGAGTTCTAGGACAGCCAGGGCTATACAGAGAAACCCTGTCTCGGAAAAAGAAAAAAAAAAAAAAAAAATGTATTAAGTCTACACACATTAAGTGAGACAGTAACACTCAGAATGGAGAGAGAGCAAAGCCATGCCTATTTTGTTGGCATTTGGAGACAAAAGCTCTTTGGAAAGAAAACTGGCCTCCTCTTTACACAACAGCTGGACTTTTGAGGCTATGAACATAGACACAAAGACTTATGTTCACAGGCTGTTCAACACATTCATCATGGCAAAAGCTGCCAACAACCTAAATGTCCGTCACCAGGGCACTGATAACAGTAGTCCTGCGAGCTATCTTTTACAACCACTGAGAAAAAGTTCTGAAGCAGTATATAAAGTCTGATTCTTCTTTTTTGTAGAAACGTTTTTAAAAACTTATTTTATTTATTTTATGTATATGAGTACACTGTAGCTGTCTTCAGACACACCAGAAGTGGGGATTGGATCCCATTACAGATGGTTGTGAACCACAATGTGGTTGCTGGAAATTGAACTCAGTACTTCTGGAAGAGCAGTCGGTGCTCTTAACCGCTGAGCCATCTCTCCAGTCCCCTTTTTGTAGAAATTTAATGAATAATGCTTTCATAGGAAAATGGAAATAAACATCCCAAGATATCATCAAAGGACATTTTGAACATGAACTTATTTTTCCAAGGGTCTCTCTTAGTACCCCAGCTGGCCTCAAACTTGTGGCAATCTTTATGCCTAAACCTCACAACTGCTGGGATTATAGGGGTCTGTCACTACGCCAGGTAGACGACTTTAATTTACGTCAGGGCCGACGTCTACAAAACATCCTGCGCATGTGTTTGATAAGATGCTGGTGGTTGAGTTATTCCTGGTTCACAGGAGCCAGGGAGGATACTTCAAACTACGTGTCAGCAACCCAGGCTCCTCCACCGGTTAGCTAAGGCACAACTGCCTCCTTCCTCAGTGCCACCTCGGGAAAGGACCTCAACCCCAACTAACCTGGGCTGTTCCTTAGAAAAATGCTTCTTCCAACTTGAAATCCTCACATGCGGAAGTGAGAAACACGGACGCAGAAAATGAACGTGCCACCGCGCGCCCCAGTCAATAGCTCGGTAAGTCGACAACGTTATTTTAGTTCCCTTTCACTTTGCACCGGCCCGACCTGGAGTTACGTCATTTCCGCCCTTAGTAAATATGGCCGACCTCGTTGTGTCCTCTCTCGCACACCCACAGGCCAGAGGCGGGGTGTTAACTCTTACGCTAAGCGCGATTGGTCGCCAGGAATCTCTGAGCCCAGAGGAAGACACTGAGGCTCGGAAGGCCTGTTCTCGTTGTTGCACTCTGGCGTCCCGGAACTCACAATTTGTGGGCTGCTCTCGATGGTCTGTTTGGACGGATAGAGGGCCCCGCCCAGAGCATCATGGGACAATGATGGCCGCTTTCAAACTGCGGAATTTGCCTCTCTGAGACCATCTGATTTAGCGGTGGCCGCGCTGGCGCCTCCAGATCAGGGACAGAAGGCCTCGAGAGTCGTGCTTGGTGAGGTGAGTGTCTCTTTCTCTTTCCAGATCCGTCCTTCGGCAGCCATGGCTGCTCCGGCGGCCGGTGTCGGCTCGCGGCGGCTTATGTTTGGGCCCTTAATTTCAGAGTTCCTCTAGTCCTTGTTACCCAAGTTTCTCTATTCAGTTGAGCAGTTCAATGTCCATTTAGCCTTCTCCGGACTTTGTCCTTATTTTGGTCACATCCCGGTGTTTGGGCACGGCCCTTCGAAGGTCCAGGGACCCTCCCTGTGTGCTCTTGTTTAGGACGGCATCGAACCTGTTACCGGGTAGTTGGAGAGCTTGGGTAGGGCTTCTGGCTCCTTCCTCCTTTCTCACAGAAGGGTCTCCACTAGATCGGGCGGATAATCTATAAGTAGAATTTTAACCCCAAGAGGCCAGGGAGTTTGTTTTTCCTTTATCGGTATTGTTGAGAGTATCAAGTGGCATAAAGACACACGCAGTAAGCAATTGTTGACCTGAGAAGTCCATTGCGGCTTCTTTGCCACTGATCTTTCTCCGTAGTGTGGCCGTGGAACTCATTATTTGCGATTTTGAGCCGCCAGTTAAGTCCTTCCTTGTCCTGTGTTGTGAATAACCTTCCTGTCCAGAGAAATGTTTGACTTCTTGTTCCCTTTTAATAAGTTATATTTAATCAGATCATTACTTTGCCATTTGTTGGGCTATAGCAATTAACAAGACAGGACAGGAGCCTCTGCTGGTGTACAAATGCCATTTTAGGACGTACGTCATTGACCAGGTAACTGCTGAGAGCCTGAGTAGCTCAGCCTTCCTGTCAAGATTTCCTCATATGCATAGGGATGCAACTTTGTTTTTCTCGTCTACCTCATGAAGCTCTTGCTTCTTCATCCACAATGTGTTGCTGCACCCCTTGGTAGAGCTGTGCGTGTTAATTAGAACACGGCAAAAGAAGTGTAGATTCAAAAGGCATAGTTCTCAAGCTTTATCAACTTAATTGGAATGAGAATAGTTAACTACGGGTCCAGCATAGATTCATGCTTATAAGTGGGTGATGTTAGGTAAAGATGAATTTGACATCACCTGGGAAATCTTACAGCAGTCTCTGAAACACGTCCTGAAATGCTGTTTCCTAACGTTTCTCGGAAGTAATTTTGGTGAACACAGTTTGTTATTCAGGAGATTTTTTTTTTGCCTGCTGTGGTGTGCTTTTGCTTTTCTTTTCCCACAAACCACTACTGATCCACAACAAGTCAGCATATATATAGAATATGGCTGGTGAAATCACATGCTGACTTCTCTGCTCTATGGAGCTTGTGACTTAAAGGGAATAGGATGGGTGAGTAGGGGAATGCATATCAAAAATCAGCAATAGAACTAGTCCAGAGACAGGAGTAAAACCAAGGATGCAGCAGTCACGTCAGTGTGCCGACGTTTCATTCTCACAGTGTTTCTGTGGATTGTGGAAAGCAGAAGGGATTTCTGTTTCCCAGAGAGAGAACTAAGGACTCAGAAATGGAAAGTGCCAAGAGCCTGGGGTCAGTCAGTTAGTTAGTTAGTTTGTTTCTTTGTTTCTTTCATGTCTCACTAGAGAAGGGGCATGCACTGCCGCAGTTCATATGAAAAAGGCAAGCATGTTTGACTGGTGTTGGAGGCAGGGAGCTAATGGGGACTCCTAGAGGTGATTAATTTGGCCTATAAGTGGGAGAAAGTGTGTTCTGTAGAAGAGTGAGATTACAGGAGAATAAATTAGATAATGGGTAGGGGAACACACTGGGAGAGGGCGAGCAAGAGAAGGAGAGAGAATGAATATGAATGAATGAATCAATACTTCACTAAATAGCCCAGCTAGTATGAAACTCACTACGTAGCCCAGGCTAGCTTCCCGCTTGCCATCCTCTGGATTCTCTGCCTCCCACATGCTAAGATTACAGGTGTATATCATGCCCAGCTCAAGAACCTGGATTTTAATCGGGGTTTCAGGCTTAAATCCAGTTCCTTCTATACTTTTCTTTATAAATGTCTTTATATATTATTTTCTGGTGAGAAGCCCTTAGTGATGTTTATTCTTCTCTAGATGATACCTTCTTTGTCCCAGTGTTTGGTCTGTGTCTGTGTGTCTCTGTGCCTTTTGGATATGTTGGGGTGGATTGTCAATGATTTGGTGAGAAACTCTTCACAAGTAGCAAGAGAGGCTAGAGAGATGGTTCAGTTGGTGAAATGCTTTCTTACAAGTATAAGGACCTGATTTTAGATCCCCAGAACCCATAGAGAAGTCATGAGTAGAGGCGCAGATGTGCTAAAGAGGCAGAGTCAGGCAGACCCCAGGAGCTTCCTGATCAGCCATCTTGGCCACATTCAGTTCAGTGAGAGACTGTTAAAACGTAAGTAAGGGAGCAGCTGAGAAAAATACCCGACATTGACCTCAGGCTTTGTGTGCACCTGCATGACAACACACATATGTGCACACTAGCTAGCAGAAGATGTTCTGGGCTCAGTATGTGGAGGTGGGGATAGCCACTTAAATGTACTCGTTATTCTGGGATACAGTAGAGCTGAGTTTTCTTATGTCCAGTTCTAATGGTTTGCCTTCCTTCCAGAGAAATAAGAGCCTGTGATGGAGGACACCGGTGAGGATGCCTCCATCCATCGCTTGGAAGGCACCAGTTTGGACTCTCAGGTTGGTGGTCTTATTTGCAAGACCAAAAGTGCAGCCAGCGAGCAGCATGTCTTCAAAGCCCCTGCTCCCCGTCCTTCATTGTTGAGACTGGACTTACTGGCGTCCCTGAAACGGAGGGAGCGAGAGGAGAAGGATGATGGAGAGGACAAGAAAAAGTCCAGAATCTCTTCTTACAAAGACTGGGAGGAGAGTAAGGACGACCAGAAGGATGCTGAGGAGGAAGGTGACGAGCAGGCTGGCCGAAGTAGTCGGAGAGACAGGTAAGGAAAGAGGGTAACAGTTGGTGGTCAGAAATACTAGCTTAGATTTACCTCAGTTCCTATTGGACACCTAAGAGCTTTATGGTCTTATTGTGATTCCATAATACTGGTGGCAGGTAGGAACTGGTAATGATTTGTGGGGAAGGCAGCTAGGAAGTGGATGATGGAGTTTAAGTGCTTGGGTTCTAGCCATGTCCAGGCCTTCAGCACCAGGGAGATGAAGTGGAGAGGACAAGTTGCTTGTTGGCATGGCTGGAGGTAGAGGGAAATGTTTTCTTCCATGGAGAGGCCTTTCTTCACTGTTCTCCGTTTCAGGCATTACCGGTCTGCTCGGGTAGAGACTCCATCCCACCCCGGGGGTGTGAGTGAAGAGTTTTGGGAACGCAGTAGGCAGAGAGAGCGGGATCGGAGGGAGCATGGAGTCTATGCCTCATCTAAAGAAGAAAAGGATCGGAAGAAGGAGAAATCCCGGGATCGAGACTATGACCGCAAGAGAGACAGAGGTAAAGTGCCTGGTGCCCCTCTTGGGGTCCATTAGCATTGAAGCAGCAAGCCTTTCCTTTCCTGTCACAAGAACTTTACAGTAATACTCATTAACTGGACAACTTGGTTTGCATATGTGTGCCCTAGTGGTTTTGACCCTTTGAGACTAGGATTAGGAAGAAGTTTAGGATACCTCCCTTGTAGTACAGCCGCTTTGCTTGAATGTGTGGTTCTTGTTTTATTGTGAAAACTGGTGATAGAGGAATAATCTTTTGGAGAAACCAGTGTCTACACTAGCTCTGAGGAAGGGAGAGGGCAGGGCTGTGGGACAAAGCGAGGCAGAGTCCATCCAGCACTGGCCTCGCTCAGAATCAGGTCTGCTTATACACAGAACTCCATGGTGGGCATGTAACTGTTCACTTTGGGTTCTTGTTGGGAAGTAGCTATCGTGTGAGTTTGACCCTTTCTGTCCATTGAAGTGTGAGTGGGGAGGCCTGGGTTTTCTGCCCAGTGTACGGGGTGTGTGGTGGCATGAGTGCATGGTGTTGAGCCCTGTGTGACTCTTAAAACAGATGAACGGGACAGAAGTAGGCACAGCAGCAGATCAGAACGAGACGGAGGCTCAGAGCGCAGCAGTAGAAGAAATGAACCTGAGAGTCCACGACATCGGCCGAAAGGTATTCTCAGCTGTCCTCTGCAGCGGCGGTAAGGGCTCAGGTGCTTGAAGGCAGAATGAGAGAGACAGAGTCAGCTGCGCTCCCAGGCAGGGAGTCGTAAGTCCCAATTCCAAGGTGTGGTGGATCAAGTAGGATTTATTGAAAGGGAACTGTTGGTTTTAAGATGAAGAAGTTGCGGAGAGAAATTGATCCTTTCACTGTTGTTTTAAAGAGTAAAAGCCAGACTATTAAATTCAGTCTCTTTAAACATTGTCAGCAGTGTCTTATCTGTAACAAGAAAGTACAGGGTTATGAAACGGGAATATGCTGTGGCTGTCCAGATGGCTCACTTGCTGAAGACACTTGCTGCCAAGCCTTCTGATCTGAGTTGGTTTACCAGGATCCACATGATGGAAGGAGAGCCAACTCCTGAGAATTGTCATCTGACCTCTACATGCATGCTGTGGCACATGCATATACACAAACACACACAGTTAGATAGTTAAGAATAAGTTGGGAAAGTAGTTATTGTGACTTATGCCTATAATCCCAGCACATTGGAAGCTGAGGCAGGAGGATTATAAGTCTGAGGCCAGTGTCAGCTACATAGAGTCATGCTGTCTAAAGTCATGTTTCATTGACATTGGATATTTACTGTGGATGTATCTGCGGCCCCAGATGCAGCTACCCCTTCAAGGTCCACCTGGGAGGAGGAGGACAGTGGCTATGGCTCTTCAAGGCGCTCTCAGTGGGAAACACCCTCCCCAACACCTTCCTTTCGGGACTCTGAGCGGAGTCATCGGCCGTCCACTCGAGATAGAGACAGGTGATGGGTGGATGGGACAGCCAGTAGTAGAGGGACATGGGAAGGGAGTGTTGTGGCAGCTGGGGACAGTTCAGCTCAGTGACAACTGATTTTGATGGTTCCCAGGTCTGTGAGGAGCAAGTCCTCAGATGACACACCTCTGCCAACCCCCTCCTATAAGTACAATGAATGGGCTGATGATAGAAGACATTTGGGGTCCACCCCACGTCTGTCAAGGGGCCGAGGTAAGGCCTGGGCAGGCAGAAGGCAGAAAAACGGTTTGGCTGGTCCAGGTGGGACTGAGCAGAAACTGCACTCAAGAGGCTGTGCGGCTTTGCAGCCCCCGTTGTCCTCTAGTCAGCTGGAGTTGTATGGACTGACCCCTGCCATCTGCTTTCCTTCAGGAAGACGTGAAGATGGCGAAGAAGGGATTTCATTTGACACAGAGGAGGAGCGGCAGCAGTGGGAGGATGACCAGAGGGTAAAGGCGACATCTTTGAGGGGCTGGACAGAAGGTGGTGGACAGAGTGAAAGGTGTTAGAGCCAAGGGCTCTGAGGGGCCCTCCAGCAGGACTGGGCTTTGAGGAAGGTGGTTAATGCTGTTCAGAGCCCTGGAACCTTTTGAGAGATCCAGGCTTCACAGGGAAGCTTTGATACTGATGTGGCCAGTCAGACTTGACTCCGGCTGTGGGTGTCTCTGTGCGGAAAGTGTAAGAAGCGTGGCTCAGCAGCCTGCTGTGTGAATTCATAGCTGTGTAAAGTCTCCTCTTGCCCTTCTCCAGGTCTCTCCTACTGATCATGAGGGCTCTTCTGGAGTTCTTGCACTCTTACTAGATCCTTGTCTTGCTCCTCCTTGGCTGCATATCCCCATGAGTGTGACCTGCCCTTTGTTCTCATGCTTTGTCTCATTTCTGCAGCAAGCAGACCGGGACTGGTACATGATGGACGAGGGTTACGATGAGTTCCACAACCCTCTGGCTTACTCGTCTGAGGACTATGTGAGGCGGCGGGAGCAGCACCTGCACAAACAGAAACAGAAGCGCATTTCAGCGCAGCGCAGGCAGATCAATGAGGTGAGGCTGCAGCGGAGGCCGGCACAGGCTTAGAGCTGAGGTGGGGCGTGTGGGAGGAGTCTCAGTGTGCCAGGCAATGACACAACACGGTGGCTGTTTACAGACAGGACCAAGTCACATATGCCTCTGTAGGACAGGAGCGTGAGTGGGAGTGGGAAGCTTTGGGTAGCTTAGGAAACCTGACTCCTGCTGCTCTCTCAGGCACTATGCTGTAGGGGCCTGTGGGGGAGTGGTATGGTGATATGCCCTGGGTGTGTGGTTTGTGACTGGGGTAGGGCTGCTGCCCAGCTGCTTGTCTCAAACAAGGTACCTCGAGACCTTAGCTCCAGTGACTTCTGTTTAAGGAGTTGCAGGGTACAGAGTCCCATTATGATTCTGTAGACTTGCTTGTTGACCTTTCAGGATCACCTTTTAGCTGCAGGCTAAATGTGACTCTCCTTGTGTCCTCACAGGATAATGAGCGTTGGGAGACTAACCGAATGCTCACCAGTGGAGTGGTCCATCGGCTGGAGGTGGATGAGGACTTTGAAGAGGACAATGCAGCCAAGGTGCATCTGATGGTACACAACCTGGTGCCTCCCTTTCTGGATGGACGCATTGTTTTCACCAAGCAGGTAAGGCCTCTGTGGCCAGAGACAGGCAGGTTAGAAAGTGCTGAAGAAGGGAGGAGGAGAAGATTGGGGCAGTCTCATGTCGATGCTAGTGAATAGTGCCTGTTCACTAGGGGCCCATGTACAGCAGGCCCTCTGGTTGGCTTTAGTGACCAGTGAGGAATTTCTCTTCCTCCCCGGCTTCCTGCAGCCAGAGCCTGTGATCCCAGTGAAGGATGCCACCTCAGACCTGGCCATTATTGCTCGGAAAGGCAGCCAGACGGTCCGCAAGCACAGGGAACAGAAAGAACGGAGAAAGGTTGGTGTTGTGCTGAGGTTCTTGGGGGCTCGTTTTTACTCCTGTGGAAAATGTCAAGACTGCATACAGTGACTCCCATTGGCAGCCAGAGGACATACTTGCGTGGATCAAGAGGCAGCCAAGGACTCTACTGTGTTTTACTCTACTTAGTTAGGCAACCATGGGGTCTGGTGTAGGGCGCTGGAGATGTGTGGCTTGGTGCTGCCAGTGCCTTGTGGGAATTTACTGTCTGCTGGATAAAGCCTGCCCTCCATTGGAATTGCCTCCATGGCCTCCCGTCTTGCCAGAGGATGGAGTGATTTAACTTTTATTTTCATCTTCAGGCTCAGCACAAACACTGGGAACTGGCAGGGACCAAACTAGGAGACATAATGGGTGTCAAGAAAGAAGAGGAGCCCGATAAAGCTATGACAGAAGACGGGAAAGTGGACTACAGGTGTGCAGTCTTTGCCAGTAGCAAGCTGGCTCCCAAGGTCGTGATTTGTGACAAAATCTTTGCTGTATTCTGTTCCCTCCCTGAGTCCTGTCTTCTGACCTTAGCTTTCCCTGCTGTCACCACCATTGATACAGTGATGGTCATGTAGATCGAGGCTCAGGGAGGTTAAGGAATTTGCTTCGGGGCACCCAGCGAGGAAATGGTGGTCCAGGCAGGGTTTCTTTCCTTGGTCAGATTTCAGCACATTACAGTAAGGAGGGTTGGCTTCACAGGCCTTTTAGGGCTCTCAGTTTGGCAGTATCTCTGTTCATGGGCTTTGATGCAGCCGTTCTGTCACTGATTGTTGGAGTCCCTGCGTTGGCTAGGTGCTACACTCAAACGTCCCTCCCATTGTGCATTCTCTGATGATGTTGTGTCCTATGAAACTGTTGTCTTGAGCTAGTAGTACCTCTGTGTAAAGTTTCCCAAATACGAGGTTGGTGTTGCTGGAGTTTCTTAGGTTTCAGTTGTCAGGGGGACTGAGTGAAATTAGAAATAGACACATGAAGGAGCTTAGGGCAGATCTGAGGGAGTAAAGAACTCTGAGGGGGAAGGTGGGTGGAAGGGTCTTGGGATGTATGTGCATGTGTCAAACACTGATACATGATTGTTACATAGAAACAAGGCAAATATAAATTAGCTGTTCTTATAGTTCTTTGAAAATGAGGCCTTTGCACTCTGTAGCCCTATTAAGGGAGGGAGGAATTCAGATCTGTGTCCTGTACTGTGTAGCCAGAACTTGGGAGACCCCTCTGGCTGTTTGAGCCCTTGAAGTCTGGTACTAAAACTGCCTGGGATCTTCTTTCTAAATCAGCCCCTCTTCTGGCCACACTTTGTTTAGCATAGGTGGTCTACCCACCTGGGAGTCTGCTGTCTGATCCCTGTGCAGCTGTTTGATCAGGGCTCTGGACTGTGTGTTACGGATGATGGAGTCTTGTGTGATATCTGCTCCTTAGGCCCATTTAGATATAGTCTTGGATGCTTTGGTGTCTGGGAGGTTGACTGCTTCTTGTCACGGTTGTTCACATTCTTGGGAGCAAGAAGAGGGGCAGCTAACTTCGGCCTGAGAGACAGTGTGGGAGGTCATGCGTGCCTCTGTGTTTCTTTTCCCAGGACAGAGCAGAAGTTTGCAGATCACATGAAGGAGAAAAGCGAGGCCAGCAGCGAGTTTGCACAGAAGAAGTCGATCCTGGAGCAGAGGCAGTACCTGCCCATCTTCGCTGTGCAGCAGGAGCTTCTCACCATCATCAGGTAATGACCCGGCCCTGTGGCCCGGTGCCCTCTGTCCCGTCTCCTGTTTGTGCAAATGTTTAATGGAGAAGGGAAGTACTTTTCCCCTAATGGGTTGGCTGAGTGTATGCTTCATGCAGTAAGAACCTGCATGCAGGTTCACCTTGACTGTGTCCCTGGCATTTCCTGTGGAAGCGCCATAAGACGCTGGTTTCTGGTGAAATCCTCTCTGGTCAAACATGCTTCTTGGAGAGCTAGGCTTTGGCAGAGGCAGCAAGACTTAAGTCTTCTTGAGGAGTTGTCTCAAGCTTGGCTTTCCACTCAGGCTGCTCAGTACCTTGCTTGCTCTTCCCTGTAGAGACAACAGCATTGTGATCGTGGTCGGGGAGACAGGGAGTGGCAAGACCACTCAGCTGACCCAGTACTTGCATGAAGATGGTTATACTGACTATGGGATGATCGGGTGTACCCAGCCCCGGCGTGTGGCTGCCATGTCAGTGGCCAAGAGAGTCAGTGAAGAGATGGGGGGAAACCTTGGTGAAGAGGTGAGTGGGCATGATGAGGTCCGAGCCATGTAGCCTTTTCCTGATTATTACTTTGGCCATTTATTTGTGCTGGAGGCTATGGTCTGCTTCAGCCTGACGCCTGTCTGTGAGGGCAAACAGTAAGTAGTAGCCACTTTGTGAGCTCTGTCTCTGTACCCCAGGTGGGTTATGCCATTCGCTTTGAGGACTGCACTTCTGAAAACACCTTGATCAAATACATGACGGATGGGATCCTGCTCCGTGAGTCCCTCCGGGAGGCTGACCTGGACCACTACAGCGCCATCATCATGGATGAGGCCCATGAGCGCTCCCTCAACACCGACGTGCTCTTTGGGCTGCTCCGGGAGGTGAGGGCTGCGGGGTCTCTTTCTTCTGGGGCTTAGGTGCGAGTCTTCCTAGGCAGCCCTGCTGGTGTCTCTATACTAAGCTGAGTGAATGCTGGGCCGTGCTGTAGTTTCATCGCTCAGTCAGACAAAGCTACCAGGGGTATCTGTGGTAATGAGCTGAGACTGAGGGCCCAAGCTCACAGGGGCCCCTGTTGTCCTCTTCTCTTAGGTTGTGGCTCGACGCTCAGACCTGAAGCTCATTGTCACATCAGCTACTATGGATGCAGAAAAGTTTGCTGCCTTCTTTGGGAACGTACCTATCTTCCACATCCCTGGGCGGACTTTTCCTGTTGACATCCTCTTCAGCAAGGTACAGAGGCCTCTGCCCACTGACATTTTCTGGTGAAAAGTTGGCTGGAGGAGGGGGTGCAGAGTTGGCAAAGATCTAGTGGCTTGAGGTAAATGGGACAGGGTAGCTGCAGCTCCAGAGCTCAGGGGGACATAGAGCTGGGTCTGAGGAAGGATTTGAGTCCTTGTTTCTGAAGTAAGGAGCCTGGGGATACCAGCTCTAATTGTAAGGGGCTCGGCAATCGGGCTCACCCTGAGGTTGGCATCCCTGAATCCAGTGCTGCAGCTCAGAAAGGATAAAGCTGTGTGTCCTCTGGGGGCTGCTGACCTATGGTGCCCTTGTTCCCTCTGCTGTGTTCAGACCCCACAGGAAGATTACGTGGAGGCTGCAGTGAAGCAGTCCTTGCAAGTACACCTGTCTGGGGCTCCTGGGGACATCCTCATCTTTATGCCTGGCCAAGAGGACATTGAGGTGCGTGCTTTGGTCACCACTGGGGTGGATGGGAACCCTCCACATGAGGGCTTGGGGCTCCGGAGTCTCATTACTCCTTCCTGTGCTGTAGGTGACGTCTGACCAGATCGTGGAGCACCTGGAGGAGCTGGAGAACGCCCCTGCCTTGGCAGTGCTGCCCATCTACTCCCAGCTGCCGTCTGACCTTCAGGCCAAAATCTTCCAGAAGGTGCGCTGCTTCCGTCTGCGTGTCTCTTGGTGTCCCTCAAAGGGGCAAGAGGGGGGATGTTTCTTTCCTAGAAGAGCATGCCTGAAGTGGGGCTTTTCTTGCCTGTTCAGTCTTTTCCCTCCCCCAAACTTACCTTTCCTCCTGATGTCCTGATTGGCCCTAGGCTCCAGATGGTGTTCGGAAGTGCATCGTTGCTACCAACATTGCTGAGACGTCTCTGACTGTTGATGGCATCATGTTTGTTATCGACTCTGGCTACTGCAAGTTAAAGGTGAGGGAGAGGTGATACAGGAGGCGGGCTTCAAAGTGAACTCAGCATAGAGACACTCTTTTATTGTATGAGAGTGGCAGAGGTATTAGGTTAACATTCAGTGAGCACTGACCTTTTCATGTGTTTGGTTCAGCCTGTCCTTGCAGTAGCTTGATGGTATAGATGACTCAGGTAGCTCTGTAGTGGTCACAGGGCTGCTATTGATGGAGAGACCTCAGAGGCTTTCTTGAGTCTCCTGGCTCTAAATTGACAATCACCAACGTTGCTTATCACATCCTCTGTGGTGAAGAGTAACTGGCTTTGCCTTTGTCTCAGGACTCCTTTCCTTTCTCCTCACTCCATCCTTAATCAGTTCTTTTGTGTCCCCCACTAGGTCTTCAACCCCAGGATTGGCATGGATGCCCTGCAGATTTACCCCATTAGCCAGGCCAATGCCAACCAGAGGTCAGGGAGAGCTGGCAGGACGGGCCCAGGTCAGTGTTTCAGGTAGGAGCCCTGTGCTAGCCTGCTTGTTAGGGCAGTGCTGGAACTACTGCCCAGAGCCAAGTGGGGGTCGGGGGTGGGGTGGGGGAGGGGCTTGTAGTCTTCAGGGAGCTCTGAGCTCGAGGCAGTTCTGTAGGGAGGGAGCTCAGTGAATAGCGGCAAGGACGGCAGGCAGGCTGCCCTCCACAGGGTAGGCTTGAGTGAAACGTGATGCCTTTTTACTTGCCCAATTATTTTTCCTCCTGTCTTTATGATTTAAAAAAGAATGCGTGCGTTCGTCAGAAACTCAGAAATGATCGAGATGTTAAGCAGTAAAACCTTGCTGTAATTCTAGTCTCAGGTGCTTTGGCTCCCACAGGCACTAGGAGACTGCAGCAGAAGAGCCAAGGTTAGAGGAAAGGGGCTAAGCAGATAAGTGGGTGGGTCACGACCCTGCTTGTAGGATTTGTTGGCTGGTTGGTGAGACTAGAGTAATTTCTGCTGACATTCTGCTGAGTGGTCCCTGAGTGTAGCTAATCCACATGAGAGGCTGGCAGGCCAGCACAGGGCAGGTGCAGCCCAGTCATTGGCTCCTCCCTGGCAGACTCTATACACAGAGTGCTTACAAGAATGAGCTGCTGACCACCACTGTGCCAGAGATCCAGAGGACCAACCTTGCCAACGTGGTGCTGCTGCTCAAGTCCCTGGGCGTGCAGGATCTGCTGCAGTTCCACTTCATGGACCCGCCCCCAGAGGACAACATGCTCAACTCCATGTACCAGCTCTGGATCCTCGGGGCCCTGGACAACACAGGTGTGTGGCCGTGACCTGGTGGGCCTCAAGTGACTGGCACATCTCTTCCCTTTGTCCACTGTTGACTGCAGTTTTGGCTTTTCTCTCCCTCCCAGGTGGTCTTACTTCCACTGGGCGGCTGATGGTGGAGTTTCCACTGGACCCAGCTCTCTCCAAGATGCTCATCGTGTCTTGTGACATGGGCTGCAGCTCCGAGATCCTGCTCATCGTCTCTATGCTCTCGGTCCCTGCCATCTTCTACAGGCCCAAGGTAGGGAGGCAGTATGGTGTCGCTCGCCCAGGGGGCTCCAGGGAACATTGGTGGGGAAGTGGGTCAGTCCTCTGTGTCACGGAATGGGATGGAGATTCTGTCTTGCTGTCTTCTCATAGGCTGATTAGTGGGAGGTCGGAAGGCTGGGTCAGTGGTCCTTGTAGTGTTTTGGACTATCTTTGATCTCGTAGTATGGTTCTGTCTGAGACCTAATATATTAGCTTGTTTTGTTTTGTTTTTTCGAGACAGGGTTTCTCTGTGTAGCCCTGGCTGTCCTGGAACTAACTCTGTAGACCAGGCTGGCCTCAAACTCAGAAATTTGGCTGCCTCTGCCTCCCAGGTGCTGGGATTAAAGGTGTGCGCCACCACTGCCTGGTGCTTATTTTGTTATAAATTATTTTTATTCTATGTTGTTAGGCATATTGATGTGAGCTGAGCAGGCATAGTGTGAGAATCCTTGGGATATGCTCTATGGGTTTGGCCTCCCCTGTTAAAAGTCCCTATTTCTTTTCCTAGGGCAGAGAGGAAGAGAGTGATCAAATCCGGGAGAAGTTTGCTGTCCCTGAAAGTGATCACCTGACCTACCTGAATGTCTACCTACAGTGGAAGAACAACAATTACTCCACCATCTGGTGCAACGACCATTTCATCCACGCCAAGGCCATGCGGAAGGTGGGGTGGCAGCCCAGAAGGGCGAGGTCCTGAGAAGGGGTGGTGTGGTGGGGGGAGGAGGAGGGTTCCATCTTGTTTTGCCTGTGTCATCTTTAGGTTCGGGAGGTACGGGCCCAGCTCAAGGATATCATGGTGCAGCAGCGGATGAGCCTGGCCTCATGTGGCACTGACTGGGACATTGTCAGGAAGTGTATCTGTGCTGCCTATTTCCACCAGGCAGCCAAGCTCAAGGTGAGCCCAGAGCCACAGAGCTTTTTCCTAACTCCTATGTAAAGGCAGTTTACATAGCAGTCTGCCTGCTCTCTCAGGCAGTTTTGTAGATCTAGGCTTCTCCTAGGTGTGTCAAGACCACATTGGTGATGTGGCTATCTGTTTTCTTCTCTAGGGGATTGGGGAGTATGTGAACATCCGCACAGGGATGCCCTGCCACTTACACCCCACCAGCTCCCTCTTTGGAATGGGTTACACTCCTGACTACATTGTGTATCATGAGCTGGTCATGACCACCAAGGTGAGTCTCACCCGAGGCGTTCCCATATCAGGGCCCACTGGCTGGAGCCAGGCCTTTGCATCCTTCTACTGCCTTGTACAGATCTCTGGAGACTTGAGGCACCCATTTTTACTGCAGGGCCTTTGAGGCTGCTTTTCAGCTGGGGGTTCCTGTGGGGATTATCCAGTTAACAAAAAAGAGAACTGTGGCCTCAGCCAGAGGACTGCCCCCTGCTGGCTGCTGGCAGGAGCAGCCCCTGCTAGTGCCATTCCTGTTGGAAAGTGAGGGCTGTCTACTCACACAAGGGAATGTGGGTGGAGAAGCGATGGCAATTCTAGTGTCCCTTAGTGACATTTCCCAGCCTTAGAGGATGACCCTTCCCATATGGCTCCTTATTGTGACATCATGCGGGGAGGGACATAACTCCCTGGTGACCTCTACCTTTTTGCCTTTGTACTCACAGGAGTACATGCAGTGTGTGACCGCCGTGGATGGAGAGTGGCTGGCGGAGCTGGGCCCCATGTTCTACAGTGTGAAACAGGCAGGCAAGTCTCGGCAGGTAAGAAGCCCGTGCTTCCGGGGAGAGGCTGTTTGCCTGTGGAGAAGATTGTCCTTTCACTGTGTGGAAGGCTTGCCATCGTCTAATTCCCCATTCTCTCCAAATGTAAAAGCTGTCTGGCATCCTGCGCTCCTCCAGTTGGTGGGTTGGCTGGGCCTTTTTCACTCTTTAAACTTAATTGAAAATTTCAGATATTCATAAACTAGACAGTACTCTAAGGAAGCCACTGTAATTAACTCTTAGTCTCTGTAGTTGACATCAGTCGTTTCTGTTTATTCTTTATTCACTTCCCACGAATTCTGTCCTCCCAGAGCATTTTAACTGGTGCCTCCCAGATCGTTATTTTACCCTTAAGTACTTGAGGAAGGCTAGGACTTATTCCGACAACATGGCCTCTGTGCCAGTGTCACTCCTGATAGTTAATCTTCTGTGCCATCTGAGACGCTAGTTCTCATCCAGAGTTCCCCATTTATCTCTGAGATAACATCTCACAGTTGATTTACTTGAATTAGGATGGGATGTTGCCGTGGTGGCTATGTGTTAATACCTTGTTCCAGGACAGGACCTGCTTTCTGTCTTTATGACACTGATTTATTGGAGCAGTTGTCATCTGTCCTATGGGATATTCCACAGCACGCACTTGGCTGATTACTTCCTTTAGCACTGGCTAACTTGTGTCTCTGTCACATACACTTCAGGAACTAAAGGCCTGGGTGGGTCTGCTCAGCTGTGCTTCGAGGATGTGTGTATATGGTCGCAGTTGTGATGATGCTCAGATGCTCAGACACATTTGAGGTGTCAGGGATTTGGTGTCTACTAATGAGTGACACTTTGCTCTGTCATTGAGGGATGTGAAATGTGGCTCTGTTTTTGTATTCCCACTTTTTCACATGCTTGTCTCCACACTGGGACAAACACAGAGTCTTCATGTTTTCTCTGTACCTCCTGGCGTGGTCGTGGCTTGATTAGAAGAACGTGTGTCCTGGGCTGTGGCTGTAGCTCAGCAGTAAACCCCTGGCGTGTGTTCAGTCTCCACTACTGCCAGGAGAAAAATGTGAAACCTTGACTTGAGGTTGCTTTGACAGTTCTTGGGGTTGGGGAGGCTCTGTGGGTAAGATGCTTGCTGTGTAAGCATGGTGACCAAAGTTCAAATCCCCAGCACCCATATAAAAAAGTTGGGAATGGCCATGCATGTCTATAACACCCGTTACTGGGGGTCAGACACAGGTGGGTCCTGGAGGCCTGCCCTTCAGCCTGGCTGAAAGTGAGCCTAGGTGAACCTCAGCTTTAGTGAGAGCCCTGTTTCCAGGAATAAGGTGAAGAACCAGCCTACCCCTGGCTTGTGTATGGCCTCATCTACACACACACACACACACACACACACACACACACACACACACACA
>JADRCD010122620.1:0-13880 GCA_019843815.1 Montemys delectorum
CTACTACTACTACTACTACTACTACTACTACTACTACTACTACTACTTCTACTACTTGACCACTGGGTCTTGGTTCTTCTCATGTAAAGTAAAAGGTTTTCATGGGTAGAACTCTAAGGGCTCTCTAACCATCACAGTCCATGTTTCTTCAAAGGTGTAGCAAGTTCTGATCTCCTGTGGATGTGCACACACTGAAAATGCAATACTACTAAGGAGAACAGTGCTGAGTAAGCCCCTGAACTGAATTAGTCTCCGTGTCTATCCCAGAGGCTTTCTCTACCCTTCCCTTCCCTGTGCCCTAGAATGCTGGCTACAGGCCCATGGCTCAGCAGCTTTATCCAAATACTAAAAAGGGGAGAGAAAGGTTCATTTTGGTTCATGCTTTGGGGAATTTCTGTCCATAGTCAGCCAGCCCCCAGTGGTGTGGGCATGTGTGAAGAGCATCATGGAAACAGGAGCATGTGACAAAGAAAGATGGTCATTTCAGGGGCAGGAAGTAGAGTAAGGCAGCCATCTTCTTTCTTCCTCTGGTGTTCAGTCTGTTGAATGGTACCACTCACATTTGAGTAGGTCTTTCTTAGGTCTCCCCAGTTCAACTAACCTAATCTACAAAATCCCACAGACATGCCTAGACATTTGTTTCCACAGGGATACCAAGCTCCATCAAGTTGGCCATCAAAGTTAACCATCAGAGTAAGAGAGAACTACTACAGAATGTAGAGTGACTTCTCGAAAAATTCCACTTGTTTATCTTGTATAAGGCCCTGAGTTCAATCACCTGTCCCTCTAACACAATAATATCTATGTGTATATTTTATAGATCATATATTTTACACATATGTGCAGTGCTGACGACCCTGACCAACAGGGAAGAAGGACCAGCACACCACGTCCTTCCAGCAACAGTTTACTCAGGAATGTCTTGCACAGAGGTTACAGTAGAGTGGCCCCGAGCCCCACCAGGAGTCTGACTATATACCTTTCGTAGGACCGCCCATGAGCCCATACCACGCTTCACACAGTCATAGGCTACTAGGTATTGACATAGAATCAGGCCACTGGTGAGCACACCCCCGGGTCCAAATAAGGACTTGTTTACTCCACGGCTCCAGCTCGGCCAGCGCCATCTTTAAGGCACGGAAACAGTGCTCCACACACATATAAATGTTGACTTTGGCTATTAAAGAGAACCAACCATTTTCCTTTGGCTGGAATTCATTAACCTAGCAAACACCAAATAGGACTCTACAGCGGCAGACCTCTAGGCAGGTAGTCCAGCAGCTACAGTCCAATCTTTTTGCCAGATAGAGGCCAGGCACAAACCAGCAGCTGTCCTTCACTCCTGCAGAAACCAAAACACTGCCCAATAGGCTTGATGCGAGGCCTCAGAAACCTCATGTGCAGTTCTTCAGCAAGTTTCCTTCAGTGGATACATTATCACAAGTTGAGCTCAACAATGCTATGTAAGGCAAACCAAAATCTTCCTGTCTTTAGGGAAGAATCGAGAAGTGGAGCAAAGCAAACCAAGGCTCAGCGCCAGTCTCCCATCGTCTGTAGGGTCATAGTGATACTCCTTCCTCACAGGTCCTTCCACGTGTTTCCTATATAAAAACATCCTTTCACCTGTGTGTGCTTCAAGAAAACACTCTTCCATGTCTGCTTTAGGAAGACACCCTTTCACCTGTGTACCCCAGCCAGACATCATTTGACATGCCTAGCTTCCCAAAGACCTAGAAGTTTCCACTTTACCTTTGTGCTCTATGTTGAGAGGCAGTAAAATAGTTAACGAGAAGGAAAATTATGTGGGATTCTTTCTTCTGATTGGTTGTTGTTGGTTTGGTTTTTGTTTGTTTGCTTCCTTGCTTGTTTTGAGACAGGGTGTGTCCCATGCTGTGAAGAGACACCATGACCGAGGCAACTCTTATTAGAACAACATTTAATTGGGTCAGAGCTTCAGAGGTTCATTCAGTCCATGATCATCAAGGTGGGAGCACGGCAGCATCTAGGCCTCCATGGCAAGGGAGGAGCTGAGAGTTCTACATCTTGAGCTGAAGTGTGCTAGGAGAAGACTGACTTCCAGGTGGCTAGGTTGAAGGTCTCCAAGCCCACCCCCAGGCAACACCTTCTAATAGTGCCACTACATTGGCCAAGCATATTCAAAACACCACAAGGTCTCCTGTGACCAAGGCTATCCTTAAACTCCTGATCCTTCTGCCTATGTCTTTCTAGTGATGGACTTTTATAAATGTGACACTCTATCTCACTGAAAGTTTCCCTTTAAAGGAGTATTCCAACTGAAAAAAGAAAAAAAAATGACAGAATTAATCCATTACCACCTTGCAATCATTCATAATAGACAGGTGTAACATCAACCACTAGTGATGGCTAGCGAGACATTTGATCTTTTAAATAGATACAAACAACCCCCACTTTGTTTAGCCTTGTCCTACCTCTGTGTAATACCAAACCAAATCGATGAATGTTATCAGGTCTCTGTGTCTAAAGAAGCATCTACGTGAAACAAACAGAATTCTGTACGAAGTATTGAATAATATCAAGATGTTACATTACTGGCCAGCAAAATGGCTCAGAGAATAAAGCCTCCCATGATCAAGTCTGAAAACTGGAATTGGATGCTGGAGATCCACATGGTGGAAAGCTGGAAAGGTAACTCAGGGGTTTAGAGTATTTATTGCTCTTACATAGGACTGAAGTTCAATTCCCAGAAGCCACATGGCAGCTCACAACCATCTGTAACTCCAGTCCTAGATGACCTGATGCTTTCTTCTGATCTCCTTGTGCACTAGGTCCACATGTGGCACACAGACATACATGCAGGCAAAACAATCGTTTCCATGAAAATAATGTTTCATTTTGTTAGTATTGGGGATTCATTCTAGTTTCCCTACTTTCAAACATGTTTGAAGTTTTTCATATATCAAATATTCTACAGGTTCATTGTAAAGCTGTTTAATTTCCTGTTGAAGGTAGTGCACACCATTAATCCCATCACTTGGGATTAATATGCAGATACTATGCTTATTCCAAAGGCTCTTCATGAGACTTAAGCAGAGAACAAAGTCTAGGATGGGCATTTCCGAGACTTCCTTTGTCAAGGCAACTAATCTGAGTCTCTAAACCCGAGCCTGAGGCCAACTCTTCAGACAAGGGCAAAAGCAGCCATGTTCTTCACCAAAATACTACAGAAACAGCCTCTAGGCCACGTACTGAATTTCTTCTCCACTGAAACCTCTTGGGCCAGGACTGCACAATTCAGACCACTCCCCATAACAAAGTCTTCCATATTCCTACTAAGATAACCCATTAAGCCCCATTTAAGCATTCCACTACTTTCCAAATCCAAAGTCCCAAAATGCACATTCTTGCAAACAAAGGCATGGTCACATAATACCCCAGTCTCTGGCACCAACTTCTGTCTTAGCTAGGGGTTTACTGCTCTGAGCAGACACCATAATCAAGGCAACTCTTTTTTTTTTTTTTTTTTTTTTTTTTTGGTTTTTGGAGACAGTTTCTCCATGTACCCCAGCTGTTCTGGAATTCACTCTGTAGACCAGGCTGGCCTCAAACACAGAAATCGCCTGCCTCTGCCTCCCAAGTCCAGGGATTAAAGGCATGTGCCACCACTGCCCAGCTTTTTACTTTGTTTGTTTGTTTGTTTGTTTGTTTATTTTTTGGTTCAAGGCAACTCTTATAAGGACAACATTTCATTAGGACAGGCTTACAGGTTCATGCTCGGGGCCGACGACCCTGACCGACAGGGAAGAAGGACCAGCACACCACTTCCTTCCAGCAACAGTTTACTCAGGAACGTCTCGCTTAACGGTTACAGCAGAGTGGCCCCGAGCCCCACCAGGAGTCTGACTATATACCTTTCGTAGGACCGCCCATGAGCCCATACCACGCTTCACACAGTCATAGGCTACTAGGCATTGACGTAGAATCAGGACACTGGTGGGCACGCCCCCGGGTCCAAATAAGGACTTGTTTACTCCAACGGCTCCAGCTGGCCAGTGCGATCTTTAAGGCACGGCAACAGCGCTCTACAGGTTCAGTCCATTATCATTAAAGCAGGAACATGGCAGCATATAGGCAGGTAAGGTACAGGAGGAGCTGAGAGTTCTATATCTTCATCTGAAGGCTACTAGTAGAATACTGACTTCCATTCTGCTAGGATGAGTGTCATTTATTATTATTATTATTATTATTATTATTATTATTATTATTATTATTATTCATTCCATTAGTTTACATCTCAAATGATATCCCAATTCCCAGTTACTCCTCCACAAACTCCCCATCCCACAATCTTCCTCTCCTCCTTTTCCTTTGCTTCTATGAGGGTGCTCCCCCACCCATCTACCCTCTCCCACCCCACCCTTACAGCCTCCCCCTACACTGGGGCATCAAATCTCCACAGGACCAAAGACCTCCCCTCCCATCGATGTCAGACAAAGTCATTCTCTGCTACATATGTATCTGGAGCCATGGGTCCCTCCCTGTATACACCTGGGTTGCTGGTTTAGTCCCTGCGAGCACTGGGTGGTCTGGCCAGCTGATGTTGTTCTTCTTATAGTGTTGCAATCCCCATCCCCTCCTCCAGTCCTTTCATCATCTCCTCCACCAGGGTTCCTGAGCTCAGTCTGATGGTTGGCTCCAAGCATCCACATCTGTACTGATCAGTTGCTGGTTGAACCTCCCAAGGAGCAGTCATACCAGGTTCCTGATAGCAAGTGCCTCTTGGCAAGTGCAACAGTGTTGAGTTTGGTATCTGCAGACAGGATGGATACCCAGGTGGGGCAATTCCCAGGTGGCCCTTCCTTCAGTCTCTGTTCCTTTATTTATCCCTGTTCTTCCTTTGGACAGGAATATTTCAGGGTTAAAAACTTTGAGATAGGTATATCACCCCATCCCACCACTGGTGGCCATCCCTAACTACAGCAGGTGGTCTCTACAGGTTCTATCTCACCCTCTTTGCTAAAATCATCCTCTTAGGGTCTTGGGAGTCTCTAGTTTCCTTGCCATAGCACTTAGGGCTATGAGTTTTCCTTTTAGCACTACTTTCATTGTGTCTCATAAGTTGGGTTTGCTGTGCCTATAAACTCTGTGAGACCCTCAAAAAGTCTTAGCCCCAATGTACTACCCACAGATCACAGCTTGACAACAGATCGCTGCAATAACATGAGGTTTATTGATCCAACGTGTGTGGCCAATGCACGTGGGGTTGCTCATCCTGGTAGGAAGAGCAACCCTCAACTCAGAAAGCACACATCTTTTATACTTTACAGAGGCAACATGGCTAGTTGGCTTATTCTGATTGGTTCAGTATCAAATAAAGAATCTCTTCAGGTATTAGTTGGCTTACTCAAGGGGGCTGTTCTTGGCTACATTTGCCCCCTTTCCTAACTCTTGTACCTGGCAAGCCCCTGGAATGGGTCATACTGGAAAGTCCCAGAATTTTTGTAAGGTCAGAGAGTTCTTGGACCCCAGTACAGGGAGGAGACGAACATCTAATCTTGTTCTTACAGGTTATATTCTGGTCAGCTTTTAGTTCAGCCCAGCCCTCCTGACCTTAAAAACTTTGTTTTTCTTATACAAGCAGATGTCTCTACTATAAGTAATTTTGGCTTATTATTTCTTTCTCAAAAGTCTTGTTTTTACCTTCATTTCTACATTCCCAGAACTTTGTTTCTATATTCTCAAAAACTTGGTTTCTATATTCCCAGAACCTTGTTTCTACAGCTTTGTTTTTCACTTTATTACTTCATGCCTTCATTTTCATTAAATTCTAAAAAGACTTTAATTTCATCCCTGACCAAGTTACCATTGAGTAGATGGTTGTTCAGCTTCCACATTATGTGGGCTATCTGTTGTTTTTGTTGTTACTGAAGACCACCCTTAGTCCATGGTGGTTCTATAGAATACATGGGATTAACTCAATGTTCTTGTAGCTGTTGAGGTTTGTTTTGTGTCTGATTATATGGTCGATTTTGGAGGAGGTACCATGAGGTACTGAGAAGAAGGTGTGTTCTTTTGGTTTTGGATGAAATATTCTATAGATATCTGCTAAATGCATTTGGTTTGGGCTGGTGAGATGGCTTACTAGGTAAGAGCACCAACTACTCTTCTGAAGGTCCTGAGTTCAAATGCCAGCAACCACATGGTGACTCACAACCCACCCATAATGAGATCTGATGCCATCTTCTGGTACGTCTGAAGACAGCTACAGTATACTTATTTATAATAATAAATAAATCTTTGGGCCAGAGTGAGCAGGGTCTGCTGGAGCAAGCACGGCCTACCGGAGCAAGTAGAGGTCCTAAAAGTCAATTCCCAACAACCAGATGAAGGCTCACAACCATCTGTACAGCTACAGTGTGTACTCATATACATAAAATAAATAAACCTTTAAAATCTTTCAAAAAATCCATTTGATTCATAACGTTTTTTAGTTTCACTGTGTCTCTGTTTAATTTCTGTTTCCATGATCTGTCCAATGGTGAGAGTGAGTGCCATGGGCTGAGCCTGTCAAAGGTCCTTCAACCCGCGGGAGAAATTGGGGTCCTGGTAATCAGGTGGGCAAGGAGTTGGCAAGAAAATGACACACAGACGAAAACACAAGGAAGTGTTGAATCTGGGTGTATTTTTTCAAAATAGGCATCAGGCTTAAATGGTCATTACAGAAGGCAAAAGGAAGTTAGATAATACACCAGTCAAGGTACATGAGGTCATCTGAAGCACAATGGTTCTATAGAAAAGTATATACATTTAAATTGACAGGAACTTGGCAGTGGTCTCATCTATAGTCAGGCTAATCTTAGAAGTCAGGTATAAACAGTTTCCATTCTAATCTATTGTATAAGCCATGACCAGCCCAATCCTTAGTAAACACTCAACTATGCTAATCCTCTGAGCTAGCAGAGATATGCTCCAGGAGTCCCATTCTTGCTAACTTTACCTAGAACAATACAGTAATCTAATTCCTGGGAGTGATTCAGCTGCGATTCTAATGTGGTCTGCCGTATGTGACCGTAATGAAGATTCTAGTTGAACTTGCCCTGGGATAACTAACTCCCATTCTTTAAACTTCAGTGCCTGACCTCCTTCACTATCTCCCTAACAATGCTGGAAGTGTAGGGGCTGCTGGAAGGCCCCACACTCAGGGCTCGGGAACAATAACGACCCCAAACACCACCAAGACACGTACTTGATGTAATCAGCAAGAGAGTTTTTTTATTTAGCGCTGGGCGAGACTCATATCCCACGCAGGGGTAGAGGAGTCTGGCGTCAAGCAAGAATTTGAACAGGTTTTTATATCTACACAGTTACTGGGGGGAAAGGGGGAAACTAAGGCAGAGGAAAGTACGGGGTAGTCTCTGATAAGCACACTAGCCACCTGGCAATTGCTTTGACTCAGGTTGTTCTGATCTCTAAACTCTGGGGGCTGGTCTCCCATTGTTCTAAGTCCTGGGAGCTATTCTCCCATTCTTCTAAGTCCTGGGAGCTAGTCTCCCATTAAGTTCAACTGACAGCCAAACTCTTACAGCACAGTTTGAAAATTTTAACCTCTCATTGTACAGTTTGGAAATTTTAACCTCTCAGAAGTAATTAGTCTGAATGGGTAACATTCTTTATGAAATTCCAAGCTGAGGTTTGGTTCTGCATAGAGTAGGGTATTGGAACATTGGTGAAGGTCAGAAAGCAACGTCCAATTTTGCTTAGCTATTAGTAAATCATTCCTTGGGGGCACCTCTATTCAGAAAGAAAGCACGCGAGACCTTCCACCTACTATTGCAAGGACAAATTGGGGTCACTTCTGAGTTAGGAATGCCAAAAGGGGTTCCAGAAGACTAGCTTCCTTGAAACTTTTCGCCTCATGGGCTGCTGTCAGGCAGACTCCACTGGAGTGTGTGTGGCAAGTGGGTTGTTGAAATCTCTTACTATTATTGTGTGAGGATCAATGTGTGCTTTGAGCTTCAGTGACATTTCTTTTACATATGTGGGTACCCTTTCATTTGGGGCATAGATATTTAGAATTGAGAGTTGATCTTGGTGGATTTTTTATATGATGAGTATGTAGTGTCTGACCCAACACACAGGGCATTTAACAGGAACCTAGGGCAGGGGAGAGAGAGACTGAAAGAGACAAGAGACACAAAGAATGAGAGCAAGACAGTTGTCTAATCAAGCTCTGAAAAACTTTACTTCAGAGATATAAGCACAAGCAATATAAGCACAAGCAGGAGAAAGCTTCAAGGGAGGGGGGAAGAGCCTGGGGCAAGGGAGTGAAGAAGAGCCTGGGGCAAGGGAGTGGAAGAGCCCAGGGCAAGGGAGTGGGGAAGAGCCCAGGGCAAGGGAGTGGGGAAGGGCCCAGGGCAAGGGAGTGGGGAAGGGCCCAGGGCAAGGGAGTGGGGAAGGGCCCGGGGCAAGGGAGTAGGGAAGAGCCCGGGGCAAGGGAGTAGGGAAGAGCCTGGGGCAAGGGAGTGGGGAAGAGCCTGGGGCAAGGGAGTGGGGAAGAGCCTGGGGCAAGGGAGTGGGGAAGAGCCCAGGGCAAGGGAGTGGAAGAGCCCAGGGCAAGGGAGTGGAAGAGCCTGGGGCAAGGGAGTCCAGGTGGCAATGTTCAGTTCCCGGAACCTGTAGCCACCAGCGGCCACGGGTTACTTGGGTTCCCAAAAGGAAAAAATGGGGCTATATGGAGGGATGATGAGAGAAGAATAATGAGACCAAGACAAATTTCTGATCAAAGCCAAATCTTTACTTAGGAGTCTCAGTATAATAAGGGAGGAGACCCATCCCCCTCTATGCCAGGATCTTGTTGCCTCATCAATGTCTTGCTGCTTGTCAGGAACTTGTCAGGAAACAAGCTAGCAGCTCAACAGGTGGTGGCTCCTTGTAGGAAGCTGCAGATGTGGCAGGACAATAGACTTCACCTAGGTCAGAAGGCTCCACCCTTGATGGGCTAGCTGACTGTGGCTGAGCAAGGTCTGAATCAGCCTGCTCCAGGCTGTGAGGGAAGGCGCAGGAACCAATGGCCACAGTGTCCTCCACACCCACAAATATGCTTAGTGTTAGACTACACATGTTCTCTCAGGGCTGTATGTGTAAGCTAGTAATTTTCCACAAGGCCATGTTTAAGGCCATGGCTCCCGGCATCTCCTCCCTTTTTATTATTTTTAATTGAGGCCTTAAGGAACCAAGGTGATCAAATAGTTGCCTTACCCTTGGATGAGTGGGAGTTAACCAGAGGCTGGAGCATTGACCTGATTCATTCCATGGGTCGGATTACCATCATATCCCACAATCATGGCTCTTGGTATCTTTTGGGGAGGGGAGGCAGAGCCTTAGAAAATCCTTAGGATAAGGTTAAAAAACAGATACCAACCTCCTTGCAAACCAGGTTTGTCTCATGGGGAATCCAGAGATGGCCCATGTGGGACCTTCCCCTGCAGTGCTTAGTCTCGCAACCCACACTGGTGCCCATACTGAATTCATTTTATCCAGAACCAGTATGCACAGGTCTGAATCCTATGCAACTCGTAAAGGAGAATTAACCCCATGTTTGGTAAGCCCTCTATCAACCAAATCAAGTCTATGATAATGAATTTGCAAGGGTCTTGATGCCATGGAGTCAATCTGCTGTTTTATAAAATCAGCAATTTTGTTAAAAATGAAAGGCCCCAAGGTTACTAACAATAAAATGCTTACTAAAGGTCCAAGGAGGGGTATCAAGCAGGTGAACATGGAGGAC
Organism: Montemys delectorum; assembly: GCA_019843815.1. NCBI lineage: Eukaryota > Metazoa > Chordata > Mammalia > Rodentia > Muridae > Montemys > Montemys delectorum. The sequence goes on from JADRCD010122620.1 coordinate 9,767, forward strand.
TTCCATCAACTATCAGCAGCAGCTGAAAACTGTTTTTTCTGGAGCTCCAAATTAAGTTTGTGTAACTGTTGGATCCAAGTCTCTCTACTAGGCCGGACTCGCTTACATTAAAAACAGCATTCATCTTTCATTAATAAACAGGTGCCACCCTTCTCAGCAGTCAGGAAATCAAGTGCTCGTGGATTCTGTAAGGCAACATTAGCACAACTTCTAGGCCTTTCCATACTGTTGGATGTAAAAAGGGGTGGATCAGGGACATAGGCCCAATACAGCTTCTCTATCATCATTGTCAGGGCACTCAACAAGCTCACAGGTCAGCTTGTCACACCAATCACTCTAGCAGTTAGCAAGCTCTTGTAGCATTCTGTGGAAAAAAAAACACAAACATACCCTCTTCCCCATATTAAACACCTAATCAGGATCATGTCACATGCAATAAATGAATCCTTCTATTTCACCTAGACATGAGTATGCCTAGTTGTAGGATGCTTTAGACACTCAGCAAAGAGTTCCTTGACATCCAAATTTAAAAATTTTTAAAATAAAAAGTGTGATTTAAATAATGTACATGGGGATATAATTCCCCCTTTGTTTTTTTTAAAGCCAATTTTTCAGAGTGACATGCACATGTTCAACAATTTCTTGTCCCTGTGAATTATATGGAATCCCAGTAATATGGGTAACATTAAATTGTTGACAAAACATCTCAAATACTTGACTTGACTGTACTAGCCAGTTCCATTATCTGTTTTAATCTTATTAGGAACACCAAGCATAGAAAAATAATGTAGGCAATGACCAATTACATTTTTAGTTGCTTTTCCTGTCAAGGAAATTGCAATTAGAAAGCCTGAAAAGGTATCAATAGTCACATGTGCATATTTTATTTTTCTAAAATCAGAAATATGAGTATCCATTTGCAATAATTGATTAAGTATAAGTCCTTGAGAATTAACACCATTATGTGGTACAGGTAGACACTGAGGACATTGAGAACAGGTCTTTATAATTTGACATGTACATTCTCTAAAAATACCAAATTATTATCTCAAGCCATTATCATTTTGATAATCTAAAGAATGAAATTATATGGCCAATATTTCTTGTGTAAGGCCTATAGTCTGCCTGGGATAAAAAAGGCCTTAAGGGGTCTTGTCGAGGCAGTCTAGGTTCGTAAATGTCCTTTAAAGGAACAGTACTCTCTCTTAACTTGAGTTGTATAAGCATAAAAAATTGCAAAATTTGAGAATTAGCAGTATCTAAAAAGAAACAATTTTAAGCAATTGTAAATCGTGACCTATATATATATTTATTGGCCATCAGTATACAAATTAAAAGCTTGATTTTAGAACTTTAAAAAGTGACTACAGCACATAGTTCAACTATTGTGCTGAAGTAGAGGGAAACTCACAATAATAAACATGTGATCCAATCACATGTACTTTTCTCCATAGAAGGGCTGTAGATGTATTCTTTAAGGGATGCATACATAAATTTGCAGGATTTATATATTATCAATTTTACCTAAAAATTTGCACATGTAATAGGCCAAATCTCAGTATTTCATAATAACCAATTTAATTGCTGTTTGGGATAAGGAATAAATATTTCTTCAAGTTCTTTCCCAAAATATTTCTGTGATTCTATCCTACAATTCTGTATTAACACAGCAACAGCTTCATAATAAGGTGTTAAAACTTTCTTTGGAGACGAAGAAAGATGAATCCACATTTTGCCAAAGATGAGGACTTAGCCAATTAATATCTCCTAAAAGCTTTTGTAAATAATTTGAAGTAAGTAAATTATCCATTCTATCTTGAATTTTCTGTACCACACTTTTTCTAGGATATAAGTGAGTCCCCAAATATTGAAAAAGATATTGCCTCTGAAACTTTTCTGGAGCAACAACTACTCCAAAATTCTTAAAGCTCGTGGTGTAAGAGCAAAGGTAGTAAAATTCTTTTTAGAGGGATTAGTTAATAAAATATTGTCCAAATAATAAACAACATACACTGAAAATTCAAAGTCCTAGCTTCTTGTATTGAAGCAGAGACAAAATTTTATTAACATAATGTATTATTAGCCATTCCTAAATGCAAAACTTTCCAATGATTACAAATTCACTAGAAGTAAACCCTTTACAATTACCAGTATGCAGAGGAAAAAACAACCTTCTAAGTACACAATAATTCTACATGGAGTAGGCAGGCCAGATTGTAGTTCCTTTATAAGTTCTACAGCCTCATTGACCTTTCATACATCTTAAATTTAAATTTTATTTTGAACAAAACCTGTGATAATGCTGTTTTGTCTTAAAAAATAATTCCCAGGAGGCAAGGAGAGGAAAGGCCTCAAAAACTTCCCTTGGCAGGATTTGTAAAACTAAAGAAATGTCACACAAGCCTTCCTGAGGCTGCTCTGAGCTTTGCATTAACTCAAATGTAAATATTTCTTAATCCAAGTGTATCACCTGCGTCTTGGCCCAAAGATTACACCTCCTGCAGTGAGGACAGATTCCAGAGGAGCAATTTTACTGTCTGTCTATGCCTCTAATTTTTGGACAGTCTTTCCTAAGATGATTTATACTCGAAACATTTCTGATCACCTCGGCGCTGTGAAGCCATTGCTTGTGCGTACTGTAGTCCCCTGCAAGGCAGCAAACATAGCTAGACTCTGATTGTATGAGGGTCTAATTTTTGCACAAAGACAAATATATCCAGATAACTCTGTCTTTGCTTTGTATGGCCGCAAAGAGCTGCAATAGCATTCTCATAGGACAATTGTGTAACAAAAGGAACTCCTTCTTGAGGGTCTCTGAAAATTCTACTAGCTGTTTTTAGTAGTACAAACTCCTTGAAACAGTTTATCAGGAGCCTGTTTGATACCAAATAAATTCTCACTGAGATCTCCTTTCCAACCTTGGGGGGCTAAATTTTGCTTTTACCACTGTATCCAATAAAGCTTGTTTTTAAAAGGGGCAGCAGGCCCATACTGGCCACAGCTGTTTTTAACTATTATTACTCTTGCAATCATCCAAATTACAAAATATTGGTGAGTTAAGAATCCTGAGCTTCAGGCAGTGGTGGTGCACGACTTTAGTCCCAGCACTTGGGAGGCAGAGGCAAGTGGATTTCTGAGTTTGAGGCCAGCCTGGTCTACAGAGTGAGTTCCAGTTCTCTGTATAGCCAAAGATATACAGAGAAACCATGTCTCAAAAAAAACAAAAAACAAAAACAAAAACAAAAACAAAAAACAAAAACAAAAAAAAAAAAAACAAAGAATCCTGAGCTTGCAAACTGTAAACTGCAGCCAATGGAACACTGGCAATTTAACCATACTTTTTAAGTTTCTTTTGCAATATTAATGCCCATAATTTTGATAAACAAAACCCAATTTTAAACAATCCATTCTCTTTAAAATCAATACCAGCAGTATTACTTTCATGTACAAAGTTTGGCTGCCAGTTCTTACATATGAATGCATGACAGTGCAACTTTTAATGTTTCATTAAAGAGACATTGTTTTAAATCTTATCCCTTATAAGTCTAGTTTCTAGGATAAGAATTGTATAAAATATTATCTCAATTTAGAAGTATCATTAGAAGCCTGGTTTCCTGGACTGGTTCATGCCACATGTTGTTTTTAAAAATGATTCCAACACTGAGTTGCCAGTTTTAAACTAACTTTCTGTTACCAATGTTACACTTTTTTAATCATACCCAATAATTTATAAGCCAATAATTTATAACCAAGACATGTAGAGCATATTTATACCTTTAAGACTAGTCAGAAACCAAATGAAGCAACTACACAAATCTTATAAATTTAGACCGATCAAAGAATTTTTACCTTTTCTAGCTATAATTTCAAGATTAAAAAGCACTTTGTCGCCAGGTGGTGGTGGTATATGCCTTTAATCCCAGCACTTGGGAAGCAGAGGCAGGCTGATTTCTGAGTTTGAGGCCAGACTGGTCTACAGAGTGAGTTCCAGTGATTTCTAGGACAGCCAAGGCTACACAGAGAAACCCTGTCTCAAAAAAAACAAAAAAAAAAAAAAAAAAAGCACTTTGTCGTTTGCTGAATCCAATAATCACAACTGTAGAGTGATGTGTTC
>JADRCD010122621.1:0-12885 GCA_019843815.1 Montemys delectorum
AGAGAGAGAGCAAGCCTAGAATGGGAATGCTGATGCCCTGGATGTGGAGGCTCATGTTTGCGATCCCAGCCCTCAGGAAACTGAGGCAGGACAAACACAACCACATGTGTAAAACTAACTTGGGCTAGCTACATCGTGAGACTTTGCCTTACAGAGCTCCAAACTGAACACAGCCCAAATGCTCATCAGCATGTTACTGAACACAGGATTCGTGGTACATGCATATAATGGAAGGCTACCCAGCATGTTATTCTTGGACACACCTGAATGAATCTTAAGTAGACTATGCCTGTAAGGGAAACCACAGTGTGAGCTGTACATATGAAGTTCAAGAATGAGCTAGAGGGAAGAGAAATAGAAGCGGGGTGAGAGAAAGGGGTGTGACAACCAGCTAGTTCTTCACAGTGGTGTGGGTTGTGTGAGAATCACCATGTGTCCATACTCCTTACACTGTAGCTCTTTCAGAAAGGCGAATCGAAACAGGCTTGGGAGTGTACACCTGTGATCCCAGCTCAGAAGGCAGAGACCAGCTTGGGCTAAATACGAAGTCCAAGGGCAGCTTGAGCCTTGTCAAAAGAAAGTGATACACTTCAATGTATGTAGCCATAAATGTACTCCCAAATGGCTCCTATGTCCTAGTGAGATCACCCAAGAGTACTGCAGTGCCAGGCAAGGGCTCCGCTTGCAGCCCTTGGAAAGCTTGGAGTGGCAAGCATCTAGCTCAGAGACTCCCATGGTCCTGACCCCCAGCTCCTGGGAACTCACAAACACAGTTCTTTTTAGTATTTGGGTTTGCAGCAATTTCTGACTTAGAAAGAGACAGATATGACCTTCCTGTCACTGCTACAGCCAAAGCCCACCCAAGGCGTGCAACCCACAAAATACTAATAAAAACTGGGTTAGGCAAAACCCAGGGGTAGGGTAGGGAAGGAAAGTAGGTGAATCTTGAATCATCCTGTAGCATGATCAAACAAGTCGCATCACCAGTTTGGTCCTCAATACTACATTTGTACAGGGAGACAGTCACTGGGCATGATGCTAGACCTTCCACGGTGAAAAAGGGCAGCAGAAGAGCGGAACCCACAGGGGCCAGAATGTTCACCATGAAGCTGCTGTCAGGAGCTTTGTCGGGCTTTTCCTGGGCTAGTGGTAGGATGGAGTCAGTGAGGATGGAGTTGCTTTGCTTCATTATAATAATTAGGGTATGTCTGCATGTGTTTTCCATAGTGCAGTCTGCATGTGCCAGGAAGCACATGTGAATTTTTAGTTTTACTTTGATTTTATTTTTCGAAACAGGGTATGTAGCCCAGGCTATCCTTAAAAATCATGTAAACAGGGATGACCTTGAACTTTTGATCTTTCTGGCTCTACTTCTGAGGGCTGGGATTGTAAGCGGACCAGCACATCCAGTTTCTGTAGTACTGGGGATTGAAGCCAAAGCTTCACTCACGCTAGGCAAGCATGCCACTAATTGACCTACATTCCCAGAGCTGTTGAGTGTGTGTGTGTGTGTGTGTGTGTGTGTGTGTGTGTGTGTGTGTGTGTGGCAGGGAGGAGAAAAAGGAGAGGGAGGAAAAAAGGGAGGGGAGAGCAGAGGAGAGGAGAGAGAAACACACAGAGAGACAGAGGGAGAGAGAGACAGAGACACAGAGAGACTGATTTATACACCCAAGGCTGGCCTGAAACTTTTTCTATAGTCCAGGGTAACTTCAAACTCAGGGTTCTGCCCCTTCTACCTTCCGAGTGCTGACATTTTGGATCTGTGTCTGCCGTGTTCAGCTTTGTGTGAATTTTGAAAACACTGAACTGTCAGCTGAGTCCTTGCTGTTGTCGTGTTGGAATCTTTCTCATGTACTCTAAAGTCACACACACACACACACACACACACACACACACACACACACACGTTTCTCCATTACACCATCTCCTCTGCCCCACTGCCATGCCTCATGATCCTGGATGCCTAGCATAGGACAGATGCTAATCTAAAAGCATAGAATTCACATAGAGCAAGGCTGGCAGTGAACCTGGCCTCTGAGTCTTAGTGGCTGTGTGACCTTGAATCTACGGCCTCATCTCTTGGGCCTCAGTTTGACCTTATGGTGGCACAAACCAGAAGCATTCAGACTCTGCCCTAAAGCTCTGCTGAGCTGAGTTTTGTCGGAGCTCAGAAACCTGGAGCTTCAGCTTTTCAGCTTCACGGTTGGCCCTTCTTCCATTTCTGCTCCCTGGGGGCTCATCACACTTCTGGAGAGCATGGTGTGAGCAGATACCTCATCTGTTGCCAACTGGCTCTCCCTAGTCAGCAGTAGAGATGGCCCTCGGCCACCCCATCCCTGAAAGAGCCCTCTTCCCCTAGTCTGGAAGTCTAAACCACTCTGGTTGTGTGGGTGGCTTCTGGGAAGCACAGGGCTAAGGCTGGAGCTTGGGGACTGTCCTTCAGAGGGAGTCCCATACACCTGCTTGTTTATATAGGGGCAGAAAACCTCAAGGGCTCGATTGTCACACTGGAGCTTGACTAGAGCAAAGTAGGATCGATGGGCAGAGCCTAGGGTAAGCACAGCTGCATAATCCAGGGAGGGTCACTACCCAGAAGGACGGCAGTCACAATCACCTCCATCCGTGTCATCTCCCATTCCTGACACCCTCATGCTGTGGCTTTCAATTCTCGTGGGTGACTGCTTTATACTGGATTGGAACTCATCATTCCATATAAAACTGGGAGCAACTGAGGCCAGAACTACACAGGACACTGGAAATTGTCAAGAAGAGAAGCTATAGAGGAGATCACTACGGTTACTGTGACAAATGTACTCCAGCTGATGCCGAGATGCTCTGGATACTGAGCCTCAGACATGCATCCTTCACCCATCCCTTCAAGCATGCCTCCAATGCATCAAGCCTCCCCAACCTTCACTCAGCACTTGGTGGGTGTGGTGAGATCAAGCAGGCTACCATATACTTTGGCCATACCCACTTATCTCTCCAAGGAGTCTGGCAAGAACTTGGCCACTGCTGGCCTGAACCCTGCTTCCTTGCTCTATGCCACTTTACCATGTGAGTACCTGGCACATCCACCTAGCTCTCCAAGTAGCTAAACAATGACTCCTCCATTCCCAGCAGTCTATGAGCAAAGTGTCAGTAAGGTTGGCTTTTGGACACCTCTTGGTTTGCAGTTGGCTGCCTTCTTAATGGGTCCTTACATGGTCTTTCCTCTGGGCACACAACCTCTTGGTGTCTGTGTATCCAAATTCCCTTTGGTACAGGGAAACTAATCAGATTATGATCTACCCTCATGGCCCCGTTTTCACTCCATTGTCTCTTATAAAAGCCCTATCTGCAAATGCAGTCACACTCTAAGGTCTTGGAGGATAGGACTTCCTCACAAATGAACCCACAACCTGCTCAGTCTGGAGCGGTGAGTCGTGGGATTACTGCCTGAGAGGTAGCCAGACCTGCCAGGAAGATGGACCCCGTGTGTGTGTGTGTGTGTGTGTGTGTGTGTGTGTGTGTGTATGTGTGTGAAACAACTTTGGGTGTTATTCCTTAGGAGTGGGTCATGTTAGTTCTTTTGAGACAGAGTTGCTCAATGGCCTACTGCTTACTAAATAGGCTAGGTTGCCTGGCTAGTGTGCTCCAGCCCATTCCCACCTCTTCAGTCCTGGGGTTATGAGCACACATTAGTGAGGGACTTTGTAAATGCAGACTCTGGTGATCAGACTTAGGCCCTTGGACTTGTAAGGTGAGTATTTTACTGACTAAGCCACCCCCCCCCCCGAGCCTTTAATTTTTTTTTCTATTTTTATATTTAAATTGTGTGTGTATGTTTTGGGGGAGGGTAGGTGCACATCAGTGTAAGTGCCCACTGAGGCCAGAGGTGTAGGAGTCTTTTAGAGTTGGACTTACAGACCATTTAAGCCACTTGGTATAGTTTTGGCAATTGAATTTGGGTCTTCTGAAAGAGCAGTATGAGCTCTCAACACACTATTCCTTCTTGCCAGCCCCTTGCTTAGCCTTTTTAAAGCCAGGAAGTTTCTGCTTTGGTTTCTCAGAGCCCATGGTCTCTATGTTAGAATTTTAGCTGCGCTACTTGAGAGATCCCATGGGGAGATCACAGGGAACTTAGATCCAGGCCCCATGGAAAGCTAGAGGCCTGGTTGAGCCAACCTCTTAGGCTCCCCTGCCTAGACACTAGGCACACAGGAGAGGAGCCATTTTGGATTCTCTGGGCACCTTTTAGACAATTGGTGACTTTTTAGTATGACACTAATTAGTATGACACAATTTAGTATGACACTAATTAGTCTCATACTGAATTTACTGAAGGTTCACCCTACCAAGTCCTGCTCCAAAGCTTAAGACCTCACCATGACAGAAGGTAAGAAAATTGGTTGTTTTAAGTCATTAGGTTTTGGATTTTCTAGTTAGTAGCTAGAGAGTTGGATGGACTATTTGGTGGCTACAGAAAATCTGGGATGGTAGTTGAATGAGATTAAGGAGATCTTTATGGTAGGCCAACGAAGAAAGATTGTTGAGATTTCTTTGCCCCCTCCAGAGGGAGACCATGGCTGAGCAGGATGTGGGCTCTGCTACCCTCTGGGCCGGGGCTAAAGGAGCCCTCTCTCTCAATTTATGTCTTCTGGAGTCTGGGACAACTTGGGCTGGGTACTGCTATTCTTGAGGCCCCAAGACTGAAGGAGGGTGAAGCAGAGGAGAAACAGCCACCAGTTTGGAGAAGCTCCATGGAACTGCTAAGTCCCTTAGAGAGGGTATTCTGTTTTATCCTGCCAGAATGCCCTGTGCCTTGGGGTCACAACAATATGAGTCTGTGTTTATTTGGCCTGAGATCTGTCATGTCCCCAGACAGCTTGCTTTCCATGACTCTATACTGTCTGAGTCAGGCTAACTGTGGTTGGGATAGAAGTAGGGATCTGACAGCCAAGGTACCCCAAGACAAGCTGACACATGGAGGCTTGGCAGCAAGCCAGAGGACATGGGAGGAAGGCCAAAGCAGCAGACCCTGGTGGAGTCTACACAGCAATCTAGATATAGACTGCTGTACCAAAGCCGAGGAAGAAGGCATACTGATTCTCCTTAAATGCCTGATGGCATTAGATCTGAGGACTAGGGTATGTGTAAAGTAGCTCTCCTTCCCTGACCCTGGGGAGAAGAGGGGCATTACTGACTTGCCTCTGAGGCCTGGGATAGTGTGTGCACAAGTGAATTTTAATTGCCTTATCTTTAGACAATGAAAGTTGACTGGAAGAGCCCTTGGCAACTTCCAGTTCCAAAAGGACTGTTTTGATTTCTTTTGTTTGTTTGCTTTTGGTCAAGGTCTTATGTTTGGCAGGCTGGCCTTGAACTTAGTATGTAACCAAGGATGACCTTGAACTTCTTCTGTCTCTTCTTCCACTTCCTCAGTGGTAAGATTGCAGGTGTTCATTACCATGTCCAATTTCTGTGCTGATGGCGACTGAACCTGGGGACTCTGACAATGGTAGGCACAAACTCTACCAACCGAGTTTTATCCCCAGCCAAACTATCTGTATATTTTGATCATGAAGTGGCTTTCTCCCCTTCTCATGCCTCATCCTCCTTCTTCATATCCTTCTATAAGCATTTGATTCTTTGTAGCAATGGATGGCACCTGTCCTTGTGGGTCATATAGTCTCATTATAATCTCATAGGCAATATGGCGGATGGATTTTCTGAAGGGAGCTGTTTCTATATGTGATGAGAACTGTTTTGATATAGTGTATCCTATGTGGTCTTCTTCTGATTGGACAGCTTTGTTCAGTGTTTTGTTTTGTTTTTTAAATGAGTGTGGGACTAAACCCAGAACCTCTTTCTGAGCCACACACCTAGCCAGACCAATTAGTGTTTGGCATTGCTTTACTGAGCTGTACCATCTGTAAGAGCATGCAAATCATTGGGCCAGTGATGATTGTGACTTAGTGACACTGTGTGGCAGCTGAGGTGTAGTCATATAGAGAAGTAGAGCTTCTGCTTTGTCTTCTTGGGACATTCATTTTGGATACCTGTTGGTTGTCATGCTGGGAAGGGTACCCAAGGACACACCTAAAGCCCTTGTATGGGTGTGTGTGTCTGGCTCCACCTGCAGCCAAGATCCTGACCACTAGCTGGTGTGATACTCCACAGCGGAGAGGGGAGGGGACTCAGAGTCCTTTAGCTTTAACCTCCCCTTGCCCCGGTGATATTGGATGCAGTAGAAAGCAGCTGTCTCCATCAAACCCCAGAAGATATTGTGGCATTAGCAAGCAAAAGACATGTCATTGCTTTAAACTATTAAGTTTTGGGTTATCTGATACCCACCAGTAGGCAATTGGAATTGGAGGCTCAAAAGAAAATGTGTGATGCTCGATTTGGTAATGGTCTATACGTTACACAGAGTATGCAAAAAGAGGGAGGTCAACTTTGACCTTTGTGTGCCTGCTCATGTGTGTGAGCTGGAGGTAGGTTTTGCCAAAGTGTCATGAAGAGATTAGGCTGGAAACAGATATTTCCAACAGAGTAAAAATTGATGACTCATGCCTGTAATCCTAGTACTCAAGGGGCTGAGACAGGAGGATGGCTGCTAGTTTGAGCAGCCTAAGCTGCAGAACAAGATCCTGTGTCACCCCTACAGACAAGAAAGGGCAGGGGAGGGCGGAGGCCCAGATTGAAGTGACAGAGGTTCCATGTCCCTCAGTGGAGGGGGTGTAGCTGGGAAGTAGCAAGGTGAGAGAACTGAATCAAGGAACCGGGCCATCTTCTGTCTGTCTGCCTGCTGCAGCTCAGCACAGGATCCAGCTCTCAGTGCAAGATCCAGCTCTCCTTTACACATTATTTTCCCCTAATTGCATGTGAGGCTGGTGGCTGCCAGCCAGGCAGTGCCCTCAATCACATTAGGGAGCCATCTACAGATCTTCCTGCAGGGGGTGGCGGCTGTGGGATGCTTTCCTGTAGGGAGAGAACTCTGGGCAGGCTCAGTAGGCATGGGTAGAGCCTTCTCTCTCCTTCACTCTAAGGGGCCCACCCCCTACCTTCACCCTCAAATTCAGGGTTTTTTTGGAGCCCCGGACCAAGCCTATGGCAGGCAAAGGCGATTGTTGCTTTGTATAAGGTTCAGGAGTGCTGTGTTGGGTGAGGTGAAGCTAGGGTGAAGAGTCTGGAGGAGATGCTCTGGGAACTGGCTCTTCTCTTGTTGATAAGCACCAGCCCTTTTCATAAGCCCTTCCTAAAGGTCCCGCCCTCCTAACTGCCACACCAGATCCCACAGCCTCTGGTTCCTTTGCTCCTACTTAAATAAAAGAGCCTTGGGTGGGTGGGGTGGCTATGGAAATGGCGTCCCATGGGCCACAGGTGAGTATCTGCTCTGTGTGGTTCTTGGGTGAGGACCCCCACACCCTTGGGCTTCTTTGTCTTTCCTAGCAGCCTGAGAAGAAGAAAAAATGTTGCTCTCTCCATTTTACTTGGTGAGAAAACTAAGGCTTAAAAAGGGCACAAGATTTGCCCAAGGCCATCGATGAGGTCTGTGAGTCTACTAGACCCAGGGCTTTATGCTTCCCAGCATTTCTGGACGCAGCTGCAAACACTAAGAGCTGTCTCTCATTCCTTTTGTCTGGTCTAGTGGTTAAGAACACAGAACTCTGGACTCCGGCCACTTGGCACAACACATCACCCTTCCACCTGTGTGACCTTGGGGAAATTACTCAATCTCTCTGGGCTCCCAACCCCTCTTGATTTCCAAAATGGGGCTGGTGGTCGTACCTACCTGGGAGCTCTGCTGAGGCTACAGTGAATTCATGCCCCGTGGGTGAGGCAGGTGCTCTCATCTCCAGTATTCTCTTCTGTTACTTAGTCTAGCCAAGCACTTAGATGCCATATCTGATTGCATGATGGGTGGTCCTGATAATACTGTCTACATCTCTGCTTAGGCTGTGAACTCATAAGAGGGAGGAGCCTGAAAATCTTGTAGCTGCCTCCTAGAGACCCTGATTCTGACCCTGTCCCTTACCCTGTTGTTATTCCTCATTGGTTGGTCTGGTCTCTGTCACTGTTGATTGACAAAGAAAAGAATTAAAACTGGCTCCTTGGGGTTACCTTGTGGTTGAGGGGTGAAGCACTTGCCCAGCAGAAGTGAGGCCCGGGGTTCCTCCAGCATCGCAAACAAGTAAGCAGAGAACAGAGAAGCTGGCTTCTGCTCTTGGATTTTGGAAATTAGGGAAGAGGTAGTTAGGCAAAAAAGTGGGGGCATGAAGGACTCCAAGGAGTCAAGAAACTTTGTCTTACCACTACAGGCAGCCTGGGTAAACCCTGGACCCTGTGACCTCCAGTGGTTCCCAGAACCCTGACAAATTGTCCTTGTCTTCCGGGACTCTTGGTTCTGGGCACCTTGTCCTGTCCTGTCCCCTGCAGCTCTACACACAGTGCTTGGCAAGAACGGCCCAGACACACTGGAGAAAAGCTGGCAGCATGGAGCAGCATTCTAATGCAGAGCGTCCCTCACCCTACCTCAGGCCTCAGCTCAGCCTGCCACCTCCAAACCTGTCAGCAGACTTGTAGAAAGGTCCAGCAGAGGGCCTGTGAAGAAGAATTTAGGGTGGTTACAATCAAGTCTCTCAGGCTACTGACAGGGACAGAACATCCTCATCATGGCTGACCGGAAAATTGGAGGAGAAGGACAGAAGGACTAAGCTGGAGAAGGGCCCCAACTACACATATCCTAAGGAATAACGGGACTTCTTGTGTCGTCTCTGTTGTGTGTGAGGTAGGGTGGGCAGCACTGTCGGGGAGCGGGGTCTGGTAGTACAGGGCCCAAATGCACAGAATACACAGAAACACCCTCTGCTTGCTGCCAATTGTGTCCACCCCTGGGGAACAGTGCTTAGCTGGCCAGCCTTGCTTTCTTCTTGGTGCTCCAAGGTGATCCTTGTTTTGCCTGGTGACTTTTTGAACCCCCCCCCCCCCCCCCGGTCTTAAAGACAAAAAGGCCACCTTGTCCAGCTCTCTGCCTTTCTCAAATCTTCCTACATGGGAAACTCTCAAACATACTTGGATCCCAAAAACCTTCCACGGCTCCTCATTGCCCTTTGGAGAATGTTTCAACCCCTTAGGTGAGCCTCCCTGGCCCAGGCCTATGGTGATGCGGTTCTGTGATTGTTTACTCTTATCTGTATGGTCACACGGTGGTAGGCTGAGCTCTCTATTAGGGTACAGAGTACACTAAAGGGTACCCCCTCATCAGACTGGAGGCTCTTGGAGGGCAAGGGGGAGCAAATCTTTGCTGGTTTTGCTTTAGTACAGCCTAATGTCAGTAGGAACACTAGGGAAACAGAGCAGTGTGGGACTCTCACACCTGTAATCTATAGAGTGTGTGCTCCAGGGAGAGGCCAGTGAGCCAGTGCGGGGAGCAGCTTATAGAAGGGGCGGGAGTTGATGGAGTGCAAATGGCGGGGGGGGGGGGAGGAAGGGGATGGGGGGGGGGGGGAAAGGAAGGGGGGGGGAGGGGGTGAGGGAGAGGGGAGGGAGAAGAGAGAGAGAGGCTAAAAGGGTATCAGAAAGAGAAGGATGTCAGGGACAGAAAAAGAGAAAGATGGAGGGGGTCAGAGAGAAGGGGACACACACACACACACACACACACACAGAGAGAGAGAGAGAGAGAGAGAGAGAGAGAGAGAGAGAGAGAGAGAGAGAGAGAGAGAGATGAGTGAGCTGGAGCTTTGTATTCTCTGGCTACCCTAGGCCCTCTGGACAGCATGAAAAGCCAGTGCCCCAGGCTTTTCCCCCCAGGGCTCAGGAGGTAACAGGTTAGAGTTGGAATTTCCAATGGCAGGTGACTCTAAAAAGTCCCCTGCCATTGGAAAAGTAGAACTAGAACAATTGCCTCCTTACCATGAGCATTTCTCTACAGATTTGCTCTCTGGCCCCACAGCTCCTCATGGATGGTGGCCCTCTTCCTAGCCCTTCCCATGGCACCTTAGAGGAATATGAGGGCCTGGGAGACCCAACGGGGCTCTGAAGTGAGTCACTGAGAAAGAAGGTATGTCTTCAACTCCCTTTCCTTTGAGAGGAGAGATGTAACTCTAGGTGGGGTGTCCATGGACCTCAAATTTGTTCAAATGCAAGCCTCACCCAAGGGCCAGGAAGGGTACCTTTGTTTTGCAGGCCCTTGAGAGATCTGCCTAAGCTCTTCGATGTGTGTAGCTAAACCTTCCCTTCCTCTCATTAGAATTGTTCAGAGTGGCTTCGGTGGCCTTGGACATGGTGGCTCAACTTACGGAGAGGGGACAATACTAGGTTTTGATCACCTCTGTTCTAGTCCCAGCTCTGCCAACAGGCGACTGGGAATAAGATGCTCCATTTTCTTGGAATCTCCATTTTTAGCCAGTGAGACTGAGGCAAAGCCTGCCAGTGTGCTCCTTTACTAGCTTGTGGTTGGGAAGAACCTAAGCTATAGGACTGTTCCAGCCCTAGTACCTGGTGCCATCTCCTGGAACTTCCCAGTGGCCTTTAGTGAGCCATGCCAAGTGGCCACACACTGACAGCTGGAAACAGGAGCTGCAGTTAGGTTCTTCGGGCCAAGATTACAAGGCTTCCTTTGGAGACTCCTGGCGATGATGCTATTCTTGCTTCTTTCTATTTAAGGTGGCTACCTTGGTTCGAGACTGCATCATTACTGAGTAGTCCAAGGCCAGCATCTATACGTCTGTCTGTGTACTAGCCTCACATAGTCTTCTCTCTAGATAAGCAATTTTAAAGTATTGGGTCACAGCCTCTTTGGGGGAGGGCAGGGTGCGAACAATCCTTTCACAGCGATTGCCTAAGACCATTGGAAAATAGATATTTACATTAGCAAAATTCCAGTTATGAAGTAGCAATGAAAATAGTTTTATGGTGGGGGTGGTCATCACAACATGAGAAACTGTATTAAAGGGTCACAGTATTAGGAAGGTTGAGAAGCACTGATCTAGATGCAGGAGGCACTAGGGGATCAGAGATGGTTATACCACAACCAAGTTTAGAGGCAGGATCACCACCGGAATTATAACTCAGTCTGCAGGTCAGACCTGCATGGATTCTCTGGTCTATTCTGCCAGAGCCTGCTGGGCCTGGCCTGCCTCCCCATTCTGCTGTGGCCTCCTTGGGAGAGCCCTCTGGAGCCAGCCTGTGGCCATGCCTGGCTTGACTCCAGCCAGTCAAGCCGGGACTTGAAGATCAGGCTGGACTGTGGTGTCTAAATAAAGAGCGTCCTCGGGATTAGAGCAGAGGTCAGGAGAGGACATGGCTGCAGCTGACCAGCCCGACAGGGTGGCCTTAGTGGCCCATCAGTAGGCTGGAGGAGGGCTGGCCCTCTTCACAAACCAGCTCCACCCTCCAGCTCTCTGCCAGCAGGACGATGAGGGATCCTCAGGGCTGGGGTCAGCCTGGGGTCAATGCCGACATAAAACCCAGCTGACTAGAGCCAGACCACCTACATATTTAAACAGATCCTCGAGAATGAAGGAGCTGTATCCACCCTTGCAGATGGAGAATGAATGCCAAACTGGGAACTAGAACTTTCTTTGCTTTGAGATTTTTTTTTTTCCCTTTTAGGAGCTGATATCCTGAAAGGCTCTTCCTTTCTGCTTTTCCCCCTTCTCACTCTGCTAGAAGAAATGGTAGACCCTAGATCCTGTTTGGTTCTGGGGGAAAGGTATAACGTGTGTGTGTGTGTGTGTGTGTGTGTGTGTGTGTGTGTGTGTACACGTGTGTGTGCATGCTGGGGGCAAGGAACGGAGACATCATTTAAAAAATCCAGATGGACAAAAAGAACCTGACCCTGCTCACTTCATATTCCCCATTTTATCCACAGAAAAAGGGAACCAAAAGGAGCAACACAGGAACATGGGAAACACGGCCATGGCTGAAGTCTTATCTGGGTTAAAAACCCCAGGAGTGCTCCGCTTTAATTTTTTGGTATAGCAGGATCAAGGAATTGATTCATTCTGGCTATGCTTCCTGTCATTGTTTCTGCTGGCTGTGTTTGATCTGTGATTCACGTGTAGATCTGCTAGCCACGCTCTGAAAGAAATAATATATTCTGCATTGCACTGGGTCAGGCTCAACCATGAACCCCCCCTTTTGCTGGGATGATTTCAAAGACACAACACACACACACACACACACACACACACACAGAGGGGGAGAGAGAGAGAGAGAGAGAGAGAGAGAGAGAGAGAGATGCTAGCTCATGCATGCACACACACACACACACACACACACACACACTGTTTGTGTAAAGGATTAAAAGAACGAAAGGCCAGAACATAAGCACAGTTGCAAGACATAGAGTGGCTATGGTTGTGGCCCTCACCCACTGACCTAGGCCAGCTGTATCCCCTTTGAGTCAGGTATGAACCCCACCCCTGCAGGCAGGGGCCGGCTCGGCTCTTTGATGGGTGAGGCTATTATTAGTAACAATGGTTTCCAGTGAAAGAGAGCAATTTTCTCAATGCGGTAGTCTTACTCTTCCTTCGAGTCCCAAGCTGAACAGAGACAAAAATGGCATTAAGCAGTGCAGGCGCCTGAAGTGATGAAGTACTCCACACCTCCCAGCTTAAATTGGACTGGGCGTTTACTGGCATTTTAAGGGCCAGAGGGAAGTTGAAGCAACTGCAGGGGTAACACAAACGTGAAAAATGGAAGGCCAGACATCCTGGGTAAATAAGAGATGTGCCTAGAGTTTTAACGCAGGGTCGTAAAAGTTGACAGGAGCCGTTTGGACTGGAAATGGCTGGGTGGGTATCACTGCCAGGTTTTGGCAAGCGCCTGGTTGTTGAATACTACAAAACTGAATAGATTAGAAGAACAGGAGGAGGAGGAGGAGGAGGAGGAGGAGGAGGA
>JADRCD010122646.1:0-22328 GCA_019843815.1 Montemys delectorum
CACACACACACACACACACACACACACACACGCACGCACGCACGCACACACACCTTCTCGTGGAGTGCTAATGGAAACTCTGTAGGATACACACAAACCTGTGTTCCAGCCACTCAGCTGCTGGTCCACACTCCAGCCAGGGAGAAGTAGGCGCTGCTGTGCTCAGCCCACAAGGAGCCTCAATGAAAGCCTCATGGGAGACTGTAGCCAGGGTCACACTTGGGCTGCTGGAAGGAGACGATAGTTATATAACTTATTATAGTTAAGGCACCATTTTCTCTTAGAGATTAGGGGTGTGTGTGTGTGTCTGTGTCTGTGTGTGTGTGTCTGTGTGTGTGTGTGTGTGTGTGTGTGTCTATGTGTGTGTGTTGGCTTCTCCATTCATCCAAGGGCTCAGAAATCTGGAAGCTCTTATTCAAGACTCTAGGAGCCATAGCAGGCAGAGACCCCAGCAAGTGGGCTTTTATGTAACCATCAGCAGGTTCCTTAATGGTTTTATGGCTGTAAATGCTATCTGTGTGCTGCTGAGTGGGAGTGATGAGCATTAGTTAAAAGAGGCAAATGAAAAAAGTAAGCCAAGACATTAAGTGCTTGTTTGTCTCCCGGCTTTTAAACAAGCCACTTTGCCGCAAACCAACCATCCTGCCCATTTTTTTGCTAGGTTAATAAAAACAAGAAGTGGCGTGAGCTGGCAACCAACCTAAACGTTGGCACTTCAAGCAGCGCAGCCAGCTCCCTGAAAAAGCAATATATTCAGTATCTGTTCGCCTTCGAGTGCAAAATTGAGCGTGGGGAGGAGCCCCCACCTGAAGTCTTCAGCACCGGGGATGCGAAGAAGCAGCCCAAACTCCAGCCGCCATCTCCTGGTAAGTGGCAGTGCTACAGCTGGGCCTGAGCAGAGTCGCCCTGGGACCAGGCTGAGCCAGAGCTCCAGAGCCAGGAGAGGACCCACCCCCAAGCAGAGCTCAGGTCCGCAGAGAAGGATGGAGTGAGTGCTGCAGGGTGTGGTGCTGCCCTTCCTATCAGACCTTGAAGGCAGCACTGCTTGCCTTCTGTCATCTCATCAGAGTAGACCTTAAGAGTCCTGAGCCATATACCTTTGTCTTTAATACAAGGATTTAAAAATATCCATCTCTCTGGATAGAGTAAACACCTTTATGAACCCATTCTGGTATTTTACAATCTGGGTGGTGCCACCTTCAGGCCCACTGACTGGCTTGCACCACCTCTTCTGTCTGATCACTCCAGTTTGAACTTTGAAAAATAAAATAAAATCTGGACTCAGGTTCTGCTGTTTCCTGTCCAGCGAGATCTCACCTGAAGAAATGAATCCCTGCCAATGCCCTGCAAAGGCCAGCATGTGCCATTGTGGGGACCAGGTATATAGGCAGCTCCTTCTTGCCCCTCCACCCACACAGTGCATAAGGTCACCCTCTGCAGCTCTCTTCTGGCCTTTGTCCTCCTCTACCCCTCTTAGACTTTCAAGTGTGAAATTACCACGTGCTATGTATGAGCTAGCAAATCCAGTGTTATAGACAGGAAAATTGGACCCCTGCTTGGTTTGTGTGGTAGCCTCACTCAGATAAACTCCACCATTTATGGTTGCTGGTCACTGGTCATCGCAGATCCCATTTAAGGCTAGTTACCTGCAGCATTGGTGGCATCCTGCTGTTGCAGGTGGGGCCTGTGTGCCCTGATCAGTCACGTATCCTGTTCCGAGGCTAACTGAAAGCCCATGCTTATTGAGCATATATAGTGTGCTAGGCATCTCCTGTATACTTATCATTTCATATGGTTCCCATCAGCCCTGCATGCAGACACAGTTTAGATGTCCCCAAGACAGTGAAGGCAGATAAACTCTTAAGAACCCAAAGCTATCCAGTGATGCTGCAAGAGGCCTGTGTGGGGATATTTGGTCATATGTTGTTCACAAACTCACCCGATGCCTTAGCCTAGAAGGAAATGCCTTTGAAGGAGGCCTGCTGTTTACACCAGAAGCCAGAGAAAGAATTCTGTTCACTTCTAATGATTCTGTAGTGACTGTCAGCATTGCAGAGCATCCTTAGACGGAGGTCCAGTTCTAAGAGGGAAACCCTCCTCAGCAGCCTCACCCTTAAAGATCCAAACACTGACCACTCAGGACATACCCTGCACGAGACAGGCTAATTGTAAAACTACACATTACATTCAGTTCACAGGCTGAAAGAATTGGTCTGTGAACAGTCCTGAATTGTTCTTCCAAAATAACGCCCCAGTGGGGTGCAGGGTCCAAAGCAGTGATGTCTGCAAAGATCTAAAGACACATTTATTTGTCAGGAAAGAACCTATGTCCCTGAATGGCTTGCACTTGTATGTGGAGAATAGCTCTCCCAGCATGCCTCAGGCTCAGAACAGGAAGCCCTGCTGGGGTACAGATCCTGCAGAAGGTGGAGGCCTGCTCTCTGAACAGCCAGCGCTTTCCTTTCCCCGACTTAGAGCAGCTGCCTTTATGGCTGCCTTCTCACTTTAACTGCACAGAGGGGCTTGGCTTGAACATACACGGATCGGTCCAGATGTAGCAAAGGTCTTGCTGTGACTGAGGATATTAGGGCAAAGCTTCCTGGTGTTGCCTCTGAAGTCAGTGTCATTCCAGAGACACCATGCAGTGTGCTCAGGGCCACACAGCCAATCCAGGGGGCAGAAAGCAGCAGCATCCTGTCACCATAGCCAGGTTTCTGCAGCAGCCCTGCGTGCATCAGATGGCCTCCCGGCTCCAAGCCCTTCCTTGAGATTGTAGAGGAGAGTTTTCCTACCCCAAGATGTTTTCTTTAACATGTAACTTTTAAAGCTAATTTTCAGTTAAAACTTTCTTACCAAGGCAAACTAAACCAAAAGATTTCCAATGAATGTTCTTTTTTTTTTTTTAAAGATTTATTTATTTATTTATTTATTTATTTATTATATGTAAGTACACTGTAGCTGTCTTCAGACACACCAGAAGAGGGCATCAGATCTTATCACGGATGGTTGTGAGCCACCATGTGGATGCTGGGATTTGAACTCAGGACCTCCAGAAGAACAGTCAGTGCTCTTACCCGCTGAGCCATCTCTCCAGCCCATGAATATTCTTTATTGTTCTTCCAGCCTTCACCGAATCACGTGTTCCTATATCATGTGTCTTTGTTCTGAAAGGGTTCCATTTCTTTTTGTATCTCCAGCCAGTCTGGACTTGCTGTGACTTTATGAATCTAAAGTTGAGTTTAATCAAGCCTTGGAGGCTTGTCCCCGCTTTATCCCTGCAGCTACGTCCTACAGGCAGGCACTCTGCAGACAGATGCACCCTATGAACTCTATCAGGATATTAGCACACAGTCTGCCCCTAAGGTTCCATGGGATCCTAACCCTGAACTTCCCCAGGGCATTAGCACACAGTGCCCCCTAAGGTTCCATGGGATCCTAACCCTGAACTTCCCAAGTTAATAGAGAAATTTAGTCAACAGCAGTTGTCCCCAGCAGAGTTGGGGAAGTGGTGAGGAAGAGTAGGGCAGGCACAGACAAGGGAACTCCATTCAGCTAGCAAGTTTGTAACTCAAAACCCATCTATCTTTACTGGCAGGTGGCTGACTGCATTTTTATTATTAACTGACAAGTGATGTCACAAAACCTGTTGTGCTTCCAACTAGGGAATCCTCAGAGGAAGATAAATGAGAATGGGCTGAATAAGCAAAGCTGCCCTTTGGTTGACCTCCAGCCACCAGACCTGGGTCACATGGGCTGTTTCCCCCTGGTACCCACACCCCTCCCTCCAGCATTAGGGCACCAGGTTCACGCTGAGTAAATTATCTTCCCAGCCAGGAGCTCTGGCTGCTTCTGTCTGAAGTGTGTGAATGTACTTAACCTCCAGTAACCTTTCCATTGTTTACTTTAGAGTATACATTCATAGCTTCTGGCAAAAGGTAGGGATATCATCCTAGAGAGCCAGCCAGCCAGCCAGCCTCCTCTGCTAATGGAGTTGCAAGAGGGTGTGTTCAGGCTTTTTTTTTTTTTTTTCCTAAAAGGAAAGGAAAAACACTGGCAAGAAAGAAGGAGTTTTCCTTTATTTTTTTATTAGCTATAATTGTGAATACTTTATAAGTAAGGGTCATTCTAAAATCGCAGCAGCCTTTGAGCCACATTTCCAAGGAAAGTCAGCCTGACTCAGAAACAAGTCCTTCTCCTCCTCTGCAGTCTGGGGTTGCTGGGGCAGGTGGATTCCCCATGCTACAGAAGGTCCCTTGCTCACTCACTGTGGTTTTCCTTCTTCATGCACATTCCCAGAGTTCTCAGTGTCTGTTAGCTGATCTGTCTCCTTGGGTAGGTAGTCTGCTCCAAGCCTGAAGCCATCCCTAAGTCTCCCTGAGCTCCTCGGACACAGTGGGCTGCCACTCAGGCCGCAGGGGCCCCTGTCTGACAGACAGCACCTGTGCATAGCTAATGCTTTCTAAGGACAAGTTGTCAAGTCCAAAGAAAAAAGCCCTAGTTCCCTGCACTCCAAAAGGCATCCATATGTCCAGAAATGATCTCAAGCTAGACTGTATGAAGTCTGGCAGTTAGATAAAAGCCAACCTCTTCAGGAACTTATGAAACTGGTCTCCATCTAACAGAAGGAACCATTTCTCTTACTTCTAGCAGGACAAATGGATACCTTTGTTACATATCAAAGCACTGGCCCAGCCTCTGGGCTACCTCAGTATCCCAAGTACCTGTTCTACATTTCAAAGTCCACACTAGTCTTCCCAGGTTCCTCCTGCCTACACACCCTTGTGCTTTCTATAACGGCAAGGTTTTCTCTGCTCGCTATGCTCGCTCTAGTCCCCCCCCCCCCCCCCTTCTCATAGATAGCCCTGGCCACATCCACTCGGCTGGCTGTGATCAGTCTACTTTCTCTCTCTGCTCTGGTCTCTTCCAGATAGCTCTGGCTGTGCTCTCATATCTACAATAAAAATAAAAATTTGAACCATATCACAGAGTTACTGTGGGTAGTTTCTTTACTGTGCTCCTCAAATACAAGGGCGACATCCACCCTTCCCATTTCTGATCCCTTCATTAAGTAATGGCTTGGGACTTGCCAACAAAACCAACATTTTCTCTGTAAAACAAGCATTGGGGTGAGGCTGGAACTCCCCCACCCCCCTCCCCACCCCACCCACACACACAGGAAAGCAAGTGATGTTTCCTAGGCCAGCAGTCAGCAGAGTTCACAGTCCCCAAGAGTTGGGGCTGTGTGGGCTTTGTCAGTTTGCTGCTCTAAGTTCACCTGTAGAAAAAAGCCCAGATCATAGGACACAGATTCATCCAGTATGCTCCTGTCTAATCAGTACATGGAATGAACATCTATGTGTTGAATATCTAACATGCTAAAGACTGTGATAGATGATAAAGTAGGAGCTCTTGAAATATTTTGGTTTTCCTATAAAGCAAGGTTAATTAATCCCACGAGAGCTGTGAAAGGGGTTCACGTCTGAGTGCTATTATTCTGAAGTAATTATTGTTGAACCTGAGTCCCAGAATTCTGACAGCAGCATCAAAGAGCTGCAAGTCCGCATGATGTGTATTTGTAATAACAAATCTAAGTCACAGCTCAAATGACAATGTTTTTTAATGATCGAGCATAGATGTCCAGTTGTTGAAGAGACATTAAAATACAGTAAGGTGCCTTGTTAACCTCTGTAAGCACTTTCTGCTGCAGACATTCCCACTGCTGAGAAGCCCCACATTGCTGTCCACCAACCTGAAACGCCAGAATTTTTCTTCTATTTCTTCTATATTTACATTTAGAGTATATCCAACAACACTGAGTAAACCAGTTTTCTGCCTGAAGCCTTCTTTTCTTAGCCTCCTTTCCCTGGGTTAAATACCCAGGAAGCAGTTATGTAGTCAGATGTGGAACTATGTGCTGTGGCTCATAGGTGAAGTAGGTTTCTAAGTCATCCCTAGGTGATGAGGCCAGAGCCCAGTGTGCAGCATCACCTCGTTCAGGTGTAGTCTGGGCTGCAGTAGGTTTCTAAGTCATCCCTGGGTGATGAAGCCAGAGCCCAGTGTGCAGCATCACCTCGTTCAGGTGTAGTCTGGGCTTCAGTAGCTGCTATAGCATCCTTGTGCTGGTGTGTGCTCACAGTCTCCCCTGCCTCCCCCTCAGTCTCTCACTCTGTCATTTTCTGAACAAAAACAGTGTATACGTGACTGATTTTACTATGATTCCAGTAACGTCTTACTTTTAATCCTTTCATATACAAGGCTACCAAAACTTAGCTTATTCAATAACGCTAGCTTTTCTCCTTATTTTCCCTTGACCACTGCCAGCTAACTCAGGATCCTTACAAGGCCCACAGACTCCACAGTCAACTGGCAGCAATTCGATGGCAGAGGTTCCAGGTGACCTGAAGCCACCAACCCCAGCCTCTACCCCTCATGGACAGATGACTCCCATGCAAAGCGGAAGGTATATTCTGAGGACTCTTGAGATATAGTCAAGTTTTGTTTTGGTTTTGGGGCAAGCTTAATAGAAAAAGTTCTTCCCTGGTTAGTTTTTAAATGCTTATTACTGCTCCTTTTAGTGTGTAATTTACTCTGGCTAGTTTTGCATTCACCAGGCGCAAGCATGGCTTATTTCCTGAGCTCCATGGGTTATAGTGTCACAGTACCACTCAGATTTCACCCTCTGTGTCTCTCAGAAGCAGTACAGTCAGTGTGCATGACCCGTTCTCAGACGCGAGTGATTCAGCGTACCCAAAACGGAACTCCATGACTCCAAATGCCCCGTACCAGCAGGGCATGGGCATGCCAGACATGATGGGCAGGATGCCCTATGAACCCAACAAGGACCCTTTCAGTGGGATGAGAAAAGGTACGTGGAGGGGCATTGTCCAGAAGGCTTCCTTTTCCCCGCTACCTGGCTGGCATCTGCTCACCTCTTCAGTTGGGATGGTTCCAAGCACCTGCCATGCAGTGATGCAGCCTCCTTCCTTGCTTAAGCTAGAGCCTTAGGAGAACATGGCCACTCTGAGTCTGACTTGCTTCTTTCAGAAATGGTGAAAGCAGATTATGTCCACATACAGGAAGTCAGTAGAATAATAGACAGCTGTAGCCCAGATCACCCACTGGCTGCCATGATCAACATGGTGTGAACAGAAACAGGGCACCGTGCTGGGTACGAAGTAGTTCTCTTACACTCAAGGTTCTTACAGTTAACAAACATAGGAGGGCAGTAAAGCAAAGACTGTGGCAGGTGGGCGAGAGCAAATGAACAGGACAGCATGAGAATAGCAGCGGTTTTGTAGGAAGGCATTGTAGGAAGGCAAAGGCCCTGCAGATTGGTGTATCTTGTAGCAATGGGATCTGCCTACCTCTGTCTCCCTGATGCAGGGGCATGAGAGTCTCAGGGACAACAGAAACCCAGGTAAGTCTTTAACACTGGCCAGCCCCAGGGAGTGCACACTGACATGGCACACACCAGCATCAGGGTGTGCAAATGTTATGTGTAGGTAGCACACACCAGCATCAGTTAGGTTTGAACCCAGCAAATTGCATTTTGGCATTCACCCAAATGCAGTTAGGTCCTGTCAAATTAAGCTATCATATGAACTTTTTTTTTTTACATACAGAGAAGATTGTGAAGATGTTTTTGTGGCAGTAGTTATTCTGGGATCCCTTAGAGAGTGGTGGCTGTGTCCTACTTAGATGTTGAAATACATAAATTTTTCTGAGACTGGGTCTCACTACGTACCCGTGGCTGACCTGAAACTCCATGTCGACCAGGTTGGCCTCAAACTCACAGAGACCTACCTGCCTCTGTCTCCCCAAGTGCTTGGGTTAAAGGCATGTACCACCACACCAGCTATGAGTTTTATGATACCCAGGAGTGGAAAGATACATAAAGCCCAAGCTTGGCTTTGATGAGTATTATGCACTATAAAGAGGGAAGAATCTCAGAATTTTTAGCATTGGGTGTATACTAGTATGCAAACAAGGTATATAATATTTCAGATGTATTTCAGGTAACAGTTAACATAAAGCAAGATGGTCTATAATTACTTTTTCTCTTGAGAGACCACTGTTGCTAGGCTAGACCGAGCAGCTGGTCCTGGTGTCATCATTGCTGGCCTGTGACTCAGTAGTGCATCCACTCAGCCTAGCCTGAGAGCCTTTACCCCATGGAGCTGGGCCTTGCCTGCTGCTTACCGCCTGCCTCAAACAGGGCACATGGTCTCAGACTAGGCTGGCTCTCTCTGAGGCTCGGACCGTGATACCCAGTGTGTCTGAGGCTCTATGACTTTCCATATACATAGCTGTGTGTAAATCTTCTACCAGACCCTGGTGCTGCAGTACTAGCTGGGCTGTTTCTCCTATTTAGTGAACCACTACACACACAACTCTGGTGCGTGACTGTTGAGATAGTATTTCCATGACATGGATTCCTAGACTTATTGAGTCAAAGAATGGGAATAAAGTGCCAGTGTCATCTTGTAATATATAGCCCCAAACTCACTGACTTCAGTCAGCAGAACTCACTGTGTCACATGGCTATGTCGTCAGGGGGCCTCTGGGGTGGCTAATGTCAGCACAGTCTTTACTCAGGACCCAGCTGGAATCTGGGACCTCTCTGTGTGCTTTCTTGGGTGCCCTTGCCATGGAAGGTGAAATCCAAGATCCAAGATAAACCCTGTTGCAAGCTCAGGCAAGTGTTTGCTGCAGTCCATTTGCCTGGGCCGGTTCGTCAACACTGGCCATGTGGCCTAGCCCAGCATCATTATGGGAGGGGACAGCGTGGGCTGTGAATACAAGCAGATGTGTTTCCGTGTGTGCTGGGGATGGCTGCCCTCAGCAGGTGTGGGCAGCAGTTGCAGCAGTTAAATGCACTAGCAGGAGTGTGGGGTGTGTGGGCCCCTGCGTACTAAGCTGATCCTCACAGCCATCTCAACATCTGCCAATCAGATTGTAACTTACATTTTTATAATTTTCAATAAGGCCACAGGTCTATCACATGTTGAGTGACCATCTAGTTTCCTTTTTCTGCAAACATGATTTTCATGATTTTGAAATAGTATCTACTTTCTATCAATTTTTATTTTTAAGGAGCTCTGTGGATTAGAGAATTAAACTACTTAGCTTTAATTATGCCACTTAACTTCTGTCTATCTCTGTCTTTCCATCTGCAAAATGGAAAGTAATCTCAAAACTGGTTCTACCACAAGTTGATGTGAAATCAGACACAGAGAGAAGTGTGATAATTCTGCATTGACATCAACCCTTGTATCCACAGTGTGACAGCATTGGCTTAGAAAACTTCAGGTGGCTTTTCTGCCTCACACAGAAGTAGCTATCATAGAATGAAGCCAAGTAGCAGCCGTGGCACAAGTATCTGGATTTAGTACAGTTTTCTCCAGGCTCTGAGCTGGTGCTCATTTGCATATGCATCCTTATTGGTGGTCTGCTTTTGGATAGAAATAAGTCACAGGTCATCCCATCTTCAGCTGTTCTTTTTAACTATATGCACATATGTATGTGCACATGAATGCAGGTGCCTCCAAAGGCCAGAAGGGGGCCTCAGATCCCCTGGAGCTAGAGTTACAGGCAGTAGTGAAGCACTAGCCAATGTAACTGCTGCCGGGAAAGTGCCCTTAATCACTGAGCCATCTCTTCACCGCCTGGGCAGTTGTGAATGTATGTTTATGTCAAGGTTTTCTGGGTTTTCTGTGTAAGGGTAGAAACTAAATATATATTTCCTGTCTTGTTTACAAACTCTTCATGAGCTGGTGTCACCTCGTTTTACAAACAGTAGTTAACACAAACATTAGCTCCCCATGAGCTTCCATGTTGCTACATTGAGAGGTGACCACAGCCTACACTTGTGACAGCAGAAATGTAGGCTCTCTGTGGACTCAGCAGGTGAAGCAGTTATAGTCTTGGGTCTCTACTCTGTCTCGAACAAAACCAAAGCCAGAACTCAGCTTCTGAGTTGCAGATCCCCTTCAGGCTTATTCATTGGCAGAATTCATTACCTCATCTCTCATGGTTATAGGGCCAAAGTGACCATCACATTGTTGGCTGTTCTCTGTCCACCCTTTGTAATGTGCCTCTTTCCATGACAAGGCCAGTAGGAGAGTGTCAGATGGGCTCCATCTTTAGCCTTCTGCCCAGATTTGAAGGGTTGCTTGAATTTTCCCTTTGGGTGAATGAATGCACAGTCATCGTAACCATCACCACACCTGTGACTCTCCTGTGTCTGGGTTCTGCCAGATCAAACAGCGGGGATGCAGGTGTCTTTGAGAGCATCTCTCGGGATTCTGCTCCCCTGGGCAGGTTCTATATCCTTTCATTAGGATTGTGGTGTGCTTTGTTAAGATTGCGACCACTGAAGTTACTTGATGGGATGAGTAGGCTCTTTGGCTTTTGGAAAATGCTCAGTTCTGTGCTTTTTATTTCGACTATCACAGTGCCTGGAAGTAGCGAGCCCTTTATGACACAAGGACAGATGCCCAACAGCAGCATGCAGGATATGTACAACCAGAGCCCCTCGGGTGCCATGTCCAATCTGGGCATGGGACAACGGCAGCAATTTCCCTATGGAACCAGTTATGACCGAAGGTGAGTGGTTTGTTTTTTGTTTTTTGTTCTCTTATTTTATGAAGACGGGATAATTTACCAAAAGCTGCTTTCCTCAGATCCACATAACTGAGCCCTGGTGTCTGAGCTTCCAGTAACAGCACAGTGGGTAACCTTTGTAGCCACCACTGATGACCAAGCAGTGTCCATTAGCTACTTACAGTGGGTGGCCTCATCCACAGCATGAAGAACTTGGTCTCAGACAGTCCACGGCGATTATTTCTAAGCAGGTGTTCAGTAGCATACCTTAGGTCAGATGTCCCAACTGCAGCAGCCCACTCTTCCCTCAGAACTCAGGAGCTATAGCACACAGTGCCAATCCACCCAGCACCAAATCCCTAGGCTTTTCAGCGCCAGGCCCTCCTCCCTACACTCCCTGAGGAGGATATCTAGAATATCACACTTGGCTCTCAGGCCCTGAGTTCTGGACCAAGAGTGTATTTTGCTAACAGACAACTCTGAGAAAGCCCACCATTCAGATGCACAGGAGCCTCTCCAAGGAAGCCATTTTGATCTCCACATGGCAAGTCAGGCCACCGTATTTTGGTCAGAAGACAGATGTCACAAGAAGGCCGTCAGAAGCCTTCTTGTGTGACATCATGGTCAACCTTATGGGTGACAGGGCTTGCTTTGAGAAGAGGTTGCTCACCTGCGCCTCTTGTACTGGTGGGTCTCTGCTTCTCTAATGATAGAGATGCTTACAGCAGGCCTCCAGTGTGGTACTTGTGAGTTTTAAAGAAAAAGCATGAACATATGAGAAGAAGGCCCTTGCCCTCTCTGTGGTGAAGGGGAAGACTGACTGGAGCCCCTTCCTCCATGGTCCTGGTATGATTGGTGCCTTCCCAGGCAGCCTGGCCATACCCAGGCCCTCTCACCAGGTAGAGCCAAGGGAGGGACAATGAGTGGGAATGACTTGATTCCGAGGGGTGGGTGTGAGAGATCACAAGTCAGGTGTCTTCTGGGAGCCAGTTCAGTGTCACTGGTAACCAGGGTGACAGGTGAATCTCAGTATTCAGTGGTTTGGCTTTTCCTCATACCCTGACCATATGTGATGAATATCTGTTGGTATCCCCTGCTTTCAGTAAAACCAGCACAGATGCCTAATGCATGCGATGAGGATTCAGTTCACCCACTGTAGATCTCTAGTGCAAAGGTTAGGGCTTCAGTTGGCTTGGGTTGGGTTTAGGATCCAGTAAGAGCTACAGTTTTGTTTTGTTTGTTTTGTTCCAATGGATTAGACAGTTGTACAAGGACAGACACCCTGGAAATCTCCAGTAAACTTGCTGTCCTGCTGAGGACCTGGCTTTGGCTCATATCAGAGCATTCTGCCTCATTATCAGTCTTCTGAAAAGTGCTACTGCCTACCTGAAGTTCCGTCCTTGTCAGTTAGGTTTCTTTTCTTCTAGAGTCTTCTGTCTATTTGCATATGGCAGTCTACTTTTTTCCTATTTTCATTTCTTGATCACATTAATAATATACCCAATCTGGTCACTCTCCCCTTTGACAGGACTCAGTATTTCTAACCTAAACCAGTTTATTTTCAAAGTTCAAGATCTGTCACCCCTAAACATGTTAATTTATGGCATTTACATTTCCTGCATGTGGGAGCAGTTGAATGACCATTATCTATTTGTGTGCAAGGACTGGATAGTTTCCATCAGTGACTGCTGCTGTCCTCTTCCATACCCTCTGAAATCAGGAACTTAGACATTTTGACCAACCCTCATGTGTGAGGGTGTCAAATCTTGGAGTTACAGATGTTATGAGCTACCATGTGGGTATTGGGAATTGAACCTGGGTCCTCTGGAAGAGCAGTCAGTGTTTTTAACCACTGAACCATATCTCCATCCCCCATGCAGTATTCCTTTAAACACTGTGTCCTTAGTGAGGAAACAGACAATGGAAGCATCATCCATATTCTGATACTTCTGGAAAAGCTGCTTCTGAGCCTCTGTCTCTTCTTGCTTCTTGCTCCCATGACAACACCGTGAGGCTCTTGCTGGTGGAAGCTTCAGGGCTTGGGTGGGGCTTCTGCCTCAAAGGAATCGGCCAAAGCCTGGGCAAGCACACACAAGGCTCTGCCAGTCCGACCGGTATCCCTCTGACACCGATTAGCCTGAACCAGGAGTTTGGCTCTCCTCCTGAGATGGGTGTTACCATCCCTGTAAGAAGCTGGAGCGCAGCTGTGGCTTCCTCTGCTGTTGTGTATGGAGAGAAGGCAGAGCCTTGGGTAGAGCTGCTAGAAATGGGCTGTCTGTGTCTGTGTCTGCCTCAAGTCCTGGGAAAACTAAGCTTTCTTTGAATACTTTGCTCTAGGCATGAGGCTTACGGGCAGCAGTACCCAGGCCAAGGCCCTCCCACAGGACAGCCGCCGTATGGAGGACACCAGCCTGGCCTGTACCCACAACAGCCGGTGAGTTGGCCAGGGGCCGTGGGCCTGTGTCCCTTTCATTTGCTGGAGACTGAAACCCAAAGTCTTTCTTGTGAAGGTTTGGAGAGGGATAACAAAAGTCACACACTTTACTGACTAGTCAGGGTAGGTTTAGCTAGAAAGTACTCCTGGAATTTTGAACTCAGAAAGTTAAAAACAGCTCTTGACAGGTAGTATTTTGGGATCTATGCAGCATGTTGGACACGTGTCTGTGGCCACCCTCTCCTCCTGTGCCCATAGGTTTCAGATCCATGAGCCAACTGCAGGTCAAAAGGCAAGTGTACAGAGCATGTGCAGTCCCTCTCTGCTGTTCTGTCAGCAAGGAGGGCACAGCTCTTGGGTAGCATTCATGGATGTCATAGGACTTATCTGAAATGACTGAATGGCAAAGAGTGTAGCTGCTGTAGCAAGCCCCAGCCTTCTTCTCTAAGGGCCTTGAGTCTTTATAAATGTGGCCACAGGGGTCCTGGAGGCGTCTCTGCAGATGCCCAAGGACCACTTTGTGCTACGTAATAAATGCACTGTAGGAAAGAAGTGTGCCATACTTCAAAGAAAACCAAAGAAACTCAGACTGTTGTAGACCAAGATGGAAACTGGCTCTTTAAAATAAGATATTAATACTACATATTTTGGTGGGCAGTACTGTAGTTGCTGCATAGCCCACTACCCCTTAAAGTATATTCACTAATTTTTCCTTTAAAATGAAAAATTAATGACATATTTTGTAATAGGCTAGTTCATGCTGGCATCCTTCACAGCTAAGTCTTATAAAACCCAGCCTTGCAGAAATCACAGTGACCCTAAGAATGGAACTCCTCCATCTGGGGTCTCTCATACACACAAAAACGGACATTTTCTTTTTAGAATTTTTCCATCACAAAATCACTTTGAAATGCTCATTTACTTCTGGAGCATCCTTACAATTGGTGAGATAACTCACTGTAAACAGTTTGAAGTAAACTGAGGTAGCACAGTGCACCCCTCAGCATCTCCAACCCACCTGTGGGCACCAGTAAGAAAGAGAGTCTCGGGGGGGGGGGGGTAGAGCTAAGCAGAAGGGGTTGTGTGTAGAACTGGGCACAAGCTGAGATAAAGACAGCAGGTGTCATGGTCCAAGAGCTGTGTGAGCATAGACGCTCTGCCATTGAGGTCTAGAGTCCCCTTAGCCCTGAACCTCCCAGAATGGCTCAGAAATATCCAGTTTGCTCCATGAGTCAGAGCAGCCTGGCTCCTAGAGTGCTCTCAGTCCCATCTGTCCACATGAGCTGATGTGGTGGTCAGCCATGCTGTACTATCCCAAGGAGAGGGGTCACAGGAAATTTCTTACACATGAAAACAAACCTGGGCACCCCTCCAAAGAATATGTGACAATACTGAAATACAAGCCTAAATTGTTAGTGCTTGTCAGTACATAGGAGCGTCCCATATCCATTTTGATGAACATTCTACCCAGTAATAACTGTTTTGCATAATTCCAGTGTGTATGATTATACCTCTAAGAGAGCATGAGTATGATTTGTCTTTATATGGATTTCAGAATTACAAACGCCATATGGATGGCATGTATGGGCCTCCAGCCAAGCGGCACGAGGGAGACATGTACAACATGCAGTACGGTGGCCAGCAGCAAGAGATGTATAACCAATACGGAGGCTCCTACTCTGGCCCAGACAGAAGGCCCATTCAAGGACAATATCCCTACCCCTACAACAGAGAAAGGATGCAGGGCCCAGGCCAGATGCAGCCACATGGAATCCCACCTCAGATGATGGGTGGCCCCATGCAGTCATCCTCCAGTGAGGGGCCACAGCAGAATATGTGGGCTACACGCAACGACATGCCTTATCCCTACCAAAACAGGCAAGGCCCAGGCGGCCCTGCGCAGGCACCCCCTTACCCAGGCATGAACCGCACAGATGATATGATGGTACCTGATCAGAGGATCAATCACGAGAGCCAGTGGCCTTCTCACGTCAGCCAGCGCCAGCCTTACATGTCATCCTCGGCCTCCATGCAGCCTATCACGCGCCCACCTCAGTCATCCTACCAGACACCGCCGTCACTGCCAAACCACATCTCCAGGGCTCCCAGCCCCGCCTCCTTCCAGCGCTCCCTGGAGAGTCGCATGTCTCCAAGCAAGTCTCCCTTCCTACCCACCATGAAGATGCAGAAGGTCATGCCCACAGTCCCCGCATCCCAGGTCACTGGACCACCCCCACAACCACCACCCATCAGAAGGGAAATTACCTTTCCTCCTGGCTCCGTAGAAGCGTCACAGCCAGTCCTGAAACAAAGGCGAAAGATTACCTCAAAAGATATTGGTAAGGATGTGAAAGGACTGTTCTGGAAATGGGTTGGGGTTTTTTGCAATCTGGAACTTTTAATTTAGACAAAATTCCCATCTATGTCAATTGGATGAGAATCTCAATAATACAAATTATCAGGCTATTTATATATGGGAGCATTGGTTAGAAGCCACTTGTCTGAATAACAGGCCAGAGAATAGACTGAATCTAAATGATGCTTTGAGGTACAAAGGTTGCTTGTGAGAGAGACTAGCACTCCAGAGATGAGGCCTAGAACTCCTCAGTCACACATGCTGTGTGCCGACTTGAGCGTCAGGTGTAACCAAGCCACTCTATTGCTACAGTGGATGCTTAAGAGACTCAGTAGAGACCAAGGAAACTGAAGGCCAGCCACTCTAGTGACAATACAAGATGAATTTCCATGGGGAAAGTAGAAACCTGGCTATGCTATACAGATAGATATGATGTGTGGGTTGTCTCTGCTATGATATATGCAACTGATGTAATCCGCATCACACTGGCAGATACAGGCTGAGGAGTTAACCTCAACTGAATGCTAATATTGCTCACTTGCCCTCGTGGAGGAGATGGGAATACTAATTAGTGGTCTGGAGTGTCCGGTAGTTAACACAGCTTTTTCTGCATTCATTTTGAAATTCTTTTAACACAGCAGAGGAAATAATAGCTCTTGGTTGTGTAAGAAAATCTTTTTCAAAGATTTTGGAATCAGTTGGCTTAAAACCCATTTCCAATGGTTAGAAAATGAAAGCTATTTAATTAATGATATTAAAGATATTTTTAATTGTTAGACATTAAGAAGGGTACATAATAAGAAAAATAGGGTATCTTTTATATATGGGAGCTGTAGAAAGATGATGGTGTACAGATACTGAGCCCTATTTTATAAACAATGTAAATGATTAAATGCGTTTCAATAGATATATAGATCTACTTTTTAAAAGCATATATTTATTTTATGTGGTATTTTGCCTGCATGTATATCTGCATTATATGCATGCAGTGCCCACGGAAGCCAGAAATGGGAGTTAAAGCCTGAGGAACTGGGTTGCAGATGATTGTCAGCTGCCATTTGGGTGCTGGGGCCCTAACCCTGGTCCTGTCCAAGACAAATGTGCTTTAACCACTGAGCCATCTCTCCAGCCCTATATCTGGTTTAGAATCTTCTTTTGTTTAGTCCAATTTCTGTCAGTGCTTGCCTTCAACCTAGGGAAATTTTATTTTGAAAAGTCTGATTCCTTGTATGACAGAAGTCATGTTTTCCTCTTAAAAAGCTTGTAAAACAAAATCATAAGGACGCCCTTGGGCACAGGCTGTGGGGCAAGTAGCTGGGGGGTGGGGCTGGACACATCTGCACACGGCACTCCTCACTGCACCATAAATAGCTGTGGTGAGTGGGTAGATTAGGCCCCTCTCTGCCACAGGTCACATTGCAGGCCCCTGCAGTTCTGAAAATCTCCCACTACAGACTCAGGACATGAGGAGTCCCCAGTATACCCCCCACCCTCAGCAAAACTGATATCATTTAATCATACTTTTCTAGGGGCAGGAGTAGGAAGAGTGACAGAGTGCACAGACTTTCAGTCTCCCACTCCTGGGCACAGCCACACACTGACAACCAACCATCGAGTGCCTGTGCAGCCGCAACAGGGGTAGAGGTGGGAGAACAGAGACCTTCCTCTGACCTTACACTGTTTGGGGGTTACATTTTCTTCCCAAGCCAGCTCTGCTGGGGTTGGCTTGATTATGGAAACCTGGTGCACCCTTACCAAGTGGTAAAAGAGACACCTAAGACGACAAGGACCATGTATGCTGGCCAGGTGCTTGGGACTCCTGTCTTACCACCAAGCAGAAAGGATCTTAAAGAACAAAGTAGTGTGTTGAGTTCCCATCCCCAGCTAAAGGCAGATGATCGTGCACGGCTGACTGCTGCGGTCAACACTCTGCTTTCTCTTCCGGAGCTAATGCTCATAACACCCCGTTCTCCTTTTTAGTTACTCCCGAGGCGTGGCGTGTGATGATGTCCCTTAAATCGGGTCTGTTGGCTGAGAGTACGTGGGCTTTGGACACCATCAACATCCTTCTCTACGATGACAGCACCGTCGCCACCTTCAATCTTTCCCAGGTGAGGAGGCAGCTGCACACAGCTGGCGACAAGTTGGCACTTTATAAAATGAAGTAATGCATGATGCTGTGCTGGTGCCTATGTTGATGAGCAGTGGCCACCTCAGACTTCACGTCACCACAGCTAGTATAAAGCAGCATCAGTTAATACAGAGTTGCCTGTGCACTCAGTCTGGAATAATAATTCATTTCCATCTTCAGGGTGTGTGTGTGTGTGTGTGTGTGTGTGTATGTGTGTATGTGTGTGTGTGTGTGTGTGTGTATGTATCAGAGAGAAAAAGAAAAAGAGAGTAGTGTAGGAATAATTAAACCCTAACATGAAGTTGGAATTGATATCAGTTACAGAAAGTATTTCTCAGTGCAACTTAATATCTTTCTTTTTATGTTACTGATTTTTTTTAAAGATGTATTTATCTCATTCATATGAGTACACTGTAGTTGTCTTCAGACACACCAGAAGAAGGCATAGGATCCCATTACAGATGGCTGCTGGGAATTGAACTCAGGACCTCTGTAAGAGCAAGCAGCCAGTGCTCTTAACCACTGAGCCATCTCCCCAGCCCTGTGTTACTGATTTTTAATCATTTGTTTGAGGCAGGGTCTCATGTAGTGCAGCCTTGAACCAACTATGTGATGTTGAGTACCTGCTCCCATATGCTGAGGTTGTAGGTGAGAACCACCACAGCCCATGCTGTGTCTTTTTCCTCCAATGGAAACTTTGTCACACATTTAAAAGAACAGATCTCAATGGGCCCCTATGTCTCCACCAGCAGCCATGCCTGCCTCCAGGTCACCTCCCCACATCTGCCTTTCTCCTCCAGGTTGTCTTGAAATCCTCACTTGAAACCCTGTTTCTTCTGGGGAACACCCCCCAGTACCCTCACCCACCCCCCACCCCCCCACCCCCAGTTCAGAGCTAGTGTTAAAGTAGCTTGTAGCAGTGTGAGTAACAGCAGGAAGCCTGAGGAAAATGCCAGAGTCCGTGAGGCTATGGGCTTTAAACTGATGTTTAGGATAAAAATGAGAGAGGCTT
The DNA here is from genome assembly GCA_019843815.1 of Montemys delectorum. Taxonomy (NCBI): domain Eukaryota; kingdom Metazoa; phylum Chordata; class Mammalia; order Rodentia; family Muridae; genus Montemys; species Montemys delectorum. The sequence goes on from JADRCD010122646.1 coordinate 18,536, forward strand.
GTTCTCCCTGTGGGCTGTAAACAGCTTACCACCTGAAGACACTGGGCTCTCTAGTTCTCTGCCCTGCTGTTGAAATAAGACCAGAACTTTCCTCTACCCACTTTCTTTCACTTTGTCATCAGTGTAGCCCAGAGGCAGTTCTTAGCTAGTGGAATGTATTAATGTGTCACAAACATCACATGCCCTGATGCTGGTGCTTTGTGTAAGATGTGTGCTTAAAATAATGTGTCCAGCCTTCTCTAAACCTTCATCCTCATAGTGGATGAACTCTGCCTGGCTGTACATTTTTACACCCAGAAGTGCTTGATTAACTTGCCCTTTTCCCCAGGGAAACTTGTGACAGGGAGGGGAACCACCCAGACTCCCTCTAGGAAGAATACCTTCAGGATCACAAAAGTGCCTGCTTGGTACAGCTTACGTCCCCTCACCCTGGACAGGTGTGCCAAGCCCTGGGAACAAAGACGAGATGTGACACTATGGTTGGTTTCCACAGAGCCTGTCACACAGAGCCCTCATGCATGTCCCTGCAGCCGAGTAAGGCGGGCAGGAGAGCTCGGCTTCCCACAGGCAGACTGTCAGTGGCTCTTGTCTTTCATTTAGCATTGTGAATAACTGAAATGTAAAATTGCATTTTATAAAGCAGTCTCATTCATTTATCAGGGATTAAATTGATTTGTTTATAATTTTCAGTCTTTATGAGCTACTACATTACTGAAATTATCTCCTCCAAAAGATATAGAAAGAATGTAAATCAGGGCAACCTATGGCACCTGAGACAAAAATAACCATAAAAATCCTAAGAATAATAACCATAAAAAGCCCAGCAGGCGACTACCAGATAAATAGTAGAGGAGCAAATAGATTCACTCTAGGTGTGAGTCTATAAAAGCCTTGCTCCTGCTCCTCACAATGCACTCCCTAAATCATGCAAGCCGCAAAGAACAGTGCAGCTCTCCACACATTGGAGCCATGGCCAAGGAAAGCTGGTGCTGGTGCTGCCAGTGCCAATTGGCAGAGAAGCAAAGACACACTCATGCACACTTGGTCTGTCATCAAGATGGTAGCTCTCAGACATGTGATGTGCCCTCTAGGGTCTGGCAAAAGGACATTAAAACAGTGTGGAAATCTTTACCCAAAGCTGCCCTAGGCCCAGGCTCTTGCCCCCTCTCTCAGAGCTGAGGTCCTGACCCTGTATCTGTTCTCTTTCCCCTCTTCTCTAGCTGTCTGGATTCCTGGAACTATTAGTAGAGTACTTTCGAAAATGCCTAATTGACATTTTCGGAATTCTTATGGAATATGAAGTGGGTGACCCCAGCCAAAAAGCCCTTGATCACCGTGTAGGGAAGAAAGATGACAGCCAGTCCCCAGAAGACGATTCTGGGAAAGAAGATGATGCTGCTGAGTGTCTTGAGGAAGAGGAGGAAGAAGAGGAGGAGGAGGAGGAAGACAGTGAAAAGATGGAGTCAGAGGGGAAGAGTAGCACTGCCCCAGCTGCTCCAGATGCCTCTGTGGACCCCAAGGAGACGCCAAAGCAGGCCAGTAAGTTTGACAAGCTGCCCATAAAGATTGTCAAAAAGAACAACCTGTTTGTGGTGGACCGGTCTGACAAGCTGGGGCGAGTGCAGGAGTTCAACAGTGGGCTCCTACACTGGCAGCTAGGTGGTGGTGACACTACCGAGCATATCCAGACTCACTTCGAGAGCAAGATGGAGATCCCTCCTCGCAGGCGTCCACCTCCGCCTCTAAGCTCCACGGGTAAGAAGAAAGAGCTGGAAGGCAAAGGCGATTCTGAAGAGCAGCCAGAGAAAAGCATTATAGCCACCATCGATGATGTCTTGTCTGCCCGGCCAGGGGCCCTGCCTGAAGACACCAACCCAGGACCCCAAACAGACAGCGGCAAGTTTCCCTTTGGAATCCAGCAGGCCAAAAGCCACCGGAACATCAGGCTCCTGGAGGACGAGCCCAGGAGCCGAGACGAGACGCCCCTGTGCACCATCGCGCACTGGCAGGACTCACTGGCCAAGCGCTGCATCTGTGTGTCAAATATCGTGCGGAGCTTGTCTTTCGTGCCTGGCAATGATGCAGAGATGTCCAAACACCCGGGCTTGGTGCTGATCCTAGGAAAGCTGATTCTGCTGCATCACGAGCATCCGGAGAGAAAGCGGGCGCCACAAACCTATGAGAAGGAGGAGGATGAGGACAAGGGGGTGGCCTGCAGCAAAGATGAGTGGTGGTGGGACTGCCTCGAGGTCTTGCGGGATAACACCCTGGTCACGCTGGCGAACATTTCCGGGCAGCTAGACTTGTCTGCTTACACAGAAAGCATCTGCTTGCCGATCCTGGACGGCTTGCTGCACTGGATGGTGTGCCCATCTGCGGAAGCTCAGGACCCCTTTCCCACTGTGGGGCCCAACTCAGTCCTGTCGCCGCAGAGACTTGTACTGGAGACCCTGTGTAAACTCAGTATCCAGGACAACAACGTGGACCTGATCTTGGCCACGCCTCCATTTAGTCGTCAGGAGAAATTTTATGCTACATTAGTTAGGTACGTTGGGGATCGCAAAAATCCAGTCTGTCGAGAAATGTCCATGGCGCTTTTATCGAACCTTGCCCAGGGGGACACACTGGCAGCAAGGGCAATAGCTGTGCAGAAAGGAAGCATTGGAAACTTGATAAGCTTCCTAGAGGACGGGGTGACGATGGCGCAGTACCAGCAGAGCCAGCATAACCTTATGCACATGCAGCCCCCACCTCTGGAACCCCCTAGTGTAGACATGATGTGCAGGGCGGCCAAAGCTTTGCTGGCCATGGCCAGGGTGGACGAGAACCGCTCGGAGTTCCTTTTGCACGAGGGTCGGTTGCTGGATATATCGATATCGGCTGTCCTGAACTCTCTGGTGGCATCTGTCATCTGTGATGTACTGTTTCAGATTGGGCAGTTATGACATCCGTGAAGGCACACATGTGTGAGTGAGCATTAGAGGGTCACATATAACTGGCTGTTTTCTGTTCTCGTTTCTCCAGTGTAGGAAGAAGGAAAAGAAAAATCTTTGCTCCTCTGCCCCATTCACTATTTACCAATTGGGAATTAAATCATTAATTTGAGCAGTTATAAAATTAATATTTGCTGTCTGAGTGTATAAGTACATCCTTTGGGGGTTTTCTGATTTTTTTTTTTTTTTTTTTTTAACCAAAGTTGCCATCTAGTGCATTCAAATGTCACATTTTTGGGTTTTTTTTTTTTTATAATATTTTCATGTTTATTGCAGTTTTGGGGAAGTGAATTGACTTTATAAAGAACACCGTTTTGGCAAAAAAAATGCTAAGATAGGAAAATTTCACCACACTGAGTCAAAAAAGTGAAAGGAAAAATTGATCCTTAAATTGATTTCCTATGAATTTTATTCTTCACAGAATGAGAAAAGCTAAAGTGCATCTTGTCACCCAAAGCTCTGTGCAATAGAAACTTGTAGAGATATAGTGTAGGGGCTGAAGGAGGTGTGGCAGTCAGTAGTCAGAGATACTGCTTTCTCCACAGGAAAGTGGGTACCTTAGGCCTTGAGCAAAAAACAGCGCTCTCGGGTAGGGGCGAAGAGCCGCTCCTAGCAGCCAACGGTGGGATTGCTTCCTCACCACGACCGCCACGTCTGCTGTGGCTCAGCCTCCACGGGACAGACCTTCGAGATTCCTTTCATCATTTTTTTAAATATTTTTTTTACTGCCTATGGGCTGTGATGTATATAGAAGTTGTACATTAAACATACCCTCATTTTTTTTCTTCTTTTTTTTTTTT
>JADRCD010122655.1:0-18931 GCA_019843815.1 Montemys delectorum
TCCTCATGTCTTGCAAAATCAGGTTTAATGTACAACACATGTTCCCAGATTTGATAACTCCCATACTGCTCTGGGCCCTACCATATCCATTAACGTTCATTAATAGAGCCTCTATACTCGACTGCTGGCCAGTCAAGTGCATGTTTTTCTCAATTCATATATACTATTATCATTTGATACTAGTCCATGTCAAATTGACACAATCTAAATAAAACATATGAGTTTTTTTGTTTATTTTTTGTGGTATATATGTGTGGATGTGTATGAGCACATGTGTGTGTGTGTGTGTGTGTGTGTGTGTGTGTGTGTATACAACAACTCATCTTCTGATAGACATCACTGAACTGAGAATATTCTCTCCAGTCAGTTATTCTTGACACCATCTTTCTCTTCTCTTATATCTCTGTGTTCATTCTAGCAATGGTGGCTGCTTTCTGTTTAAAAAAACCAATTGTTCCCATGTACTTCTTCAACTGGCTTATCCAAAACCTACTGGTCAACACTAAACCAGGTATACATCTAAAGAACACTAAATTGGCTCAGTTTTAAACAATTTAGTTCTAAATATTTATATATGTACACATATAAATATCATAAATTCATATTTTGTGTATGTACATGTGAGTGTGGGTCAATGTGGGTATTAGGAGTTAAAATAGACAAGATCCTAGAATTTAGGCATAGTTGGGGAAGCAGAAATAATTTTATGTAATTCATGAGAGCCCATAATTCATTTAAGGACCTGAACATGAAATACTTCTAAAAGGAGTTTGGAATCTGTTTCTGTGGTACAGAATCAACTGCTTTCACACAGTGAGTGGCTGAAGTGTGCTTCAGTTGAAAAACATTGTCTAGCACATTGAATATGCTGAATTTAGTTTACATCAGCACAAAAATAACAAATACATAAAGGAAGTCAGGTCTTCTCCCTGTTCATTTGGAATGCCCATACTATCTAATACTAAATACATATATATTTTTTCTGAGTTATAGGTCACCATAGAATTCAAGGTTAAAAAAAGCTTTAATAAAACACTCCAAGATGCCACTTGACATTGGATAGGACAACCCTAACAGTTAATCTCTAATCATCCTAGTTGTTTCTAATCTTGTCAAATCTAGTAGCGCGGGCCACATTTGGTGCCGAAACCCCGGACTTCGCCATCACCGGCACCACTGAGGAGACCCCCGTTTTCGGTGAGGGTCTAGAACTGCAGGACAAAGGTAAGCTCTGAGAGGCATGTTTGGTCTTGATCTATCTCATCTCTCCCCACAATTAGCTGGTGCTATGGAGGCTCTCATTGTCGTTGTGACAGCGCTCATTCTCTTCCTTTTGGTTTCGTTTTGTTTTCACCGGTTCTCTTGTTAAATTCTGCCACTGATGGGCACGGATAGTCGGACGTAGATAGGCCGAGGTGCCCCTCCGAGTGTCAGGTTCTCTCGTAGATAAGAGAGCAGCATGGGAGCTTAACATTTGGTGATCACGGTGCTTCAGTCGCTTTTGCGACAGCATGAATTAAAGGTCTCTACAAAAACTTTAGAGGGGTTCGTTAAGGAGGTTGATCACGTGGTGCCTTGGTATATATGCTCGGGGTCGCTAACGCTCGTCTCCTGGGACAAATTGGAGGGCGATTTAATTAGGGAACAACAAAATAGAAAATTGAAGCCTGGGACTTGGCCGCTGTGGAGACTAGTAAGATCGTGCCTACAAGATGAGAAATGCCGCTCAACTATCGTGGCAGGTCAGGGAGTACTAGAGGAGTTACAAGACAGTATGTCAGAAACAGAGCAAGATAAGAGGTTAGGAGCTCAGAAATAAAAAAGAAGAGGCATGCCTAAGGAAAAAGACCCTTCCAAAGACGTTCAGTCTGCGGAAGCGAGAGACAAGGGAAAGGACGACCTGGGAGAGAAGTGTAAGAAGGAACAGGCCTCAGAAAAGAGATCTATTTATCCAATAAAGAAACTAGAGGTTTTGGGGCTTGATAGTTCTGAGTTGGAAGAACTGGGTCCTGTTGAGGAAGCAGCTCGCTGGGAGGAGCCACTGCCAAATCGAAAGCGATAGAAAGATGGCGGTGGTGGGCAATGCAGTGCCTTGCGGAGCCTGGCCTGGCGGGGCCTGGGGCAGCAGGTCTCCTCAATCTGGGCCGCGATTGCGGCCGGGCCTAGCGGTGGGCCAGCACTTATAGCGAACGGCGACAAACTGGTGGTGCCGTGTGGCCCTACCGGCAGCGGCTGGCGCTTCCGCTGCGAACTCACAGGCAGCATTAGAACAGAACCGCGAGGCTTCCCGGCCCACGGCGAACTCACAAGCAGCATTGGAACAGACCATATCCGCGGGTCATCAGTGACATTGCGGGGGCCTGTTAAGACCCCTCCATCTTGTAGGAAGAGGCCGCCATTCCCCCACCGCAGGAGCGGCAGCCGCGCTCATGGCATTCAGTCCCTGGCTGATCCAGATGCAGCCATGCCTCTGACTCCATATAACTAGAGGCTTGGATGAAGATGTGTAGAGAGCTTGGAGGCCCGATAACCAATGCAGGAAGCAGCTGCCGTGATGCAGCTGAGTAGAACAAATAAATACCCTTTGGCAGCTAGCACAAGTAGACTGCGAGTGGAAACATCCTGGCTTGTGTGTGACTTCCATTTAATATCAAAGTATTACTCAGGCTACTAATCTCTCTCGATAGTTGTTTCAATATCTTACAGGAAATCAGCTGAGATTGGCTACCGTGACTGTCAATTCGATGTGAGTGGATCCATCCCTGGCTCAAGGATTTACTAAATTTCCCTCCTGGATTTCTTTAGCCTTTTCTTTCCTTAAAGGATGGGTGGGAATTGGCCAGTTTAGTGTTGCCTTGTGTGCTGGCTTAGTGTTTCTTCTCTGGATGGTTTGCAAGCTCAGAGCCCAACAAAAACATGACAAGGTAGTAATTGCCCAAGCACTTGCTGCGCTAGAGCAAGGAGCCTCTCCCAATATTTGGCTTAGCATGTTAAGAACAAAATAAACGCTCAAAGGCTAATGGTCAGCAAGACTTAGCTCTTGCACCCCGTGGGGTCTTAACCCATTGCACACAAAAGAGTGAGTCAAACTGCCATAAGTCCTAGAGGCCCGCTGCCTTTGGCACCTACGACGGGATTAGGCTGATGCCATAAACCAGGAGCACACCAATGAGTAGTGATCCAAAGGATCCCACTGATCTCGTGGTGCTGGTAATGGACAACACATCAGCTAGCCTAAGACACGGGGCATTGGCCAGAGCCTATCATTTAAAACAAAAAGGGGGAGATGTAGAGAGCCGCACCTGAGCTAGCAGCCACCATTACAAGATGGCGCCGGCATCTGGTGTCTTCCCCCTGTAACAAGTAGTCTGCGCATGTGCCTAGGGCCAGAGCGCACCAAGTCTCAGCCCATCTGCGCATGTGCTAGGGCCAGAGAGCCCCAAGTCACAGCCTATCCCGAGGCGTCTCATGAGGTAATGAGCAAACAGCCAATCAGAGGTGAACACGCCACTCCAGGGTGTATATAAGCAGTGCATTTTCCAGGGCTCGCCCTCTCCTTGCCACATGGTAATAAAGGTTTGCTGCAGAAGGATCCTGTGTGTGTCCATGTGTTCCTGCCAGCGGGAAAATAGCGCAGGCCACAAAATATAAAATCAGATACCCTGAATCTGATAGAAGAAAAGTGGGGGATAGCCTTGAACATATCAGCACAGGAAACAACTTCTTGTAATAAATACCAATTTTATAGGCACTATAATCAAATTTTAATCAATAGAACCTCATTAAACTGAAGTGCTTCAATATGGCATATAGAACCTCATTAAACTGAAATGCTTCAATATGGCATAGGATCACACAATGGAAAAAAACGGGAGGTTAATGAATGAGAAAATAATTTCATCAACTACACATCTGAGCCAGTATTCAAAATATATTTTAAAAATTCAAATGGCTAGACATTAACATATTAAAGAATCCAATTAAAAATGGAAAAGTATGTCCAACAGAGTACTGTCACATGGACAAGAAACACTCAACAATGCTCAACCTTCTTAAATATCAGTGAAATGCAAATCAAAACAACTCTGAGATTTCACTTTTCAAACTTTATGACTAACATCAAAAACTTAAGTGAAAACTCATACTGTAGATAACACAGAGTAAAGGAAGCACTCCTACTTTTCTAGTGGGAATGCAAAATTGTTCAGCCACTTTTGAAATAAATATGGTACATTATTAGAAAATTGAAATTGATCAATTCCAGAACCATTATAAGACTTCAGGTCATATAAAAGTACAAAGGGATAAAAACAATCATCCTACAACAAGGAAAAATATTCAATTTAAGTTTTTGGAAGCTACATACATAATATAGAGAAACAACAGAAAAACAACATTGATATACCTCAATGGATTAAGTGTGGTAAATTTACACAATGAAATATTCAATATCTGTCAGTCAAAGAAACATCTTGAAAATTGTAGGGAAGTAGATGGAACTTGAAAATTCTTCCTGAGTAAGATAACCCAGACAAAACAATAAAAACTGCATTGCCTCATGTCTTACTATATATTAATTATAAAGCAAAGGATAATTATGCTCTAATCCATAGAACAGGAAAGTCTAACTAACCAAGAGTTTTCTAAGTGGGGCTCATGAATTTTCATGGGAATGGGTTTGGTGAAGTTTTGAAAAGGAGGTATGAGTTAGGGGTGATAAGAGGAAGTGAAGTATGGGCAAGATACCTGGAATTTAGAACCAAATTGGAATGAGTTTAAAAATTAGTGCAATGGGAACTTACTGGAGTATAATAAGCTTACCCTAGTAAATGGGTACACAGAGACAGAACTAGACATCTACTGTAACAAGGCATAGCTACCACTGGGGAATTTGGGCACAAATCCTACCATATATGCTTCAATCTATAATTTCTACTGGAAGATCAAAGCATAAGGAAGATGCTACCCTGTTCTTGAGAAGAAGTGAGTTGCCATGTGGTATATCCCAGTGCAAGGGAGAGGAACTTTTGAAGCATGTTGGAAGATTTACTGAAAAATAAAAATGTTACCTCCTGAAGAGCAGTAGACTGATTGATTCACATTGAAGAGCAGGCAGGAAAGGAAAGCACCCTCGATTTTTGCAAAAAAGTTTTTAAACATGGACTCTTGTGATGTTTTAAATAATCTAACCTCAGAGTCCAGAATAGTTTATGTAATTTAGCAAGAAATTAAAAGGAGATTCCAAGAAATTACTTTTGGTTTACGTGTAATTATGTAACTTTTTAAATTTTTACTTTTCTTGCAATACAAGAGCATTGGTAAACAATTACTGTTAAGATATGTCAATATCAATGGGCATTGGGAAAAAAATCCTGAACAGAACACCAATGGCTTATGCCCAAAGGTCAAGAATCCACAAATGGGACCTCATAAATTTGCAAAGCTTCTGTAAGGCAAAAGACACTGTCAAGAGAATAAAATGGCAATCGAGAAATTGGAGAAAGATCTTTACAAATCCCACATCTGATAGAGGGCTAATATCCAATATATACAAAGAACTCAAGAAGTTAGACACCAGAAAACCCAATAACCCTATTAAAAATGGGGTACAGAGCTAAACAAAGAATTATATACTGAGGAATATCGAATGGCCAAGAATCACTTAAAGAAATGTTCAACATCCTGAGTCCTTGCAGGGAAATGCAAATCAAAGCAACCCTGAGTTTCTATCTCTTACCAGTCAGAATGGCTAAAATCAAAAACTCAGGTGACAGCAGATGCTGGTGAGGATATGGAAAAAGAGGGATACTCCATTGCTGGTGGAATTGCTGGCACTCCACTCTGGAAATCAGTATGTTGGTGCCTCAGAATATTGCACATAGAACAACCTAAGGACCCAGCTATACCACACCTGGGAATATACTTAGAAGATGCTCCAACATGTAATAATGACACATGTTCCTCTATGTTCACAGCAGCCATGTTTATAAGAGCCAGGATGTGGAAACAACCTAGATGTCCTTCAACAGGGGAACAGATACAGAAAATGTGATACATTTATACAACGGAGTACTACTCAGCTATTAAAAATGAATTCTCTAAATTCTTAGGCAAATGGATAGAACTTTAAAATATGATCCTGAGTGAGGTAACCTAATCACAAAAGAACACATGTTGTATAAACTCACTAATAAGTGGATTTTACCCAAAAGGTTCAAATGACCAGGATACAATTCATAGACAAAATGAAGCTCAATAAGAAAGAAGACCAAAGTATAGGTGCTTTGGTCCTTCTTAGGAGAACAAAATAGTCAAAGGAGCAAATATGGAGATAAAGTGTTGAGCAGAAACTGAAGGAAAAGCCATCCAGAGACAGTCTCAACAGGGTATTGATCCTATATATAATTACCAAATCCAGACACTATTGTGGGTGACAAGAAGTGCATGCTGAAAGGAGGCTAATATGGCTGTCTTTTGAGAGGTCATATCAGAGCATTTCAAATACAGAGGTGCATGCTTCGAGCCAAGGATTAGGCTGAGCATAGAGTCAACAATGGAGGAGTTAGAGAAAGGAATTGAAGGGGTTTGCAACCTCAAAGGAAGAACAACAATATCAATCCAACAGACACTCCAGAGTTCCCAGGGATTAAGTCATCAACAAAGGAGTACACATGGCTCCAGTTGCATAAGTAGCAGAGGATGACCTTGCCACGCATTAAAGGAAAGAGAGGTCCTTGGTCCTATGAAGGCTCAATAGCTACTCCAGTTTAGGGGAATAGAGGGGAGGGAGATAGGAGTGTGTGAATGGGAGGAGGAATACCCTCATAGAAGCTGGGGAAGGAGGATGGGATAGGGAGTTTTCAGGAAGGGGGAATAAGGAAAGGAGTTAACATTTGAAATGTACATGCAGAAAATATCCAAGAAAAAAAAGTTATGTGAATATCCAGGTCACCCTAACATTTTTTCCTGCCTCTACACAGTTTCACAACCCATTTAGTCTTGATCTGCAGTTATGCCTTTGTGACAGTCAAGATCCTGTCCTGTCAGTCCCATAGGATAGTAGCTCTAGCAAAGGCCATATTTTAACCCTGTGTCTAGCTAGGCTTCATGTCCAATCTGAGTACTTGTCTATGGCTGCCTCTAACTTACTCTGAGTAAGCACACCATCAGCATGAATAAAGTTGTTGCAAGATGTGATGGGGATTTACTCCTTACAACTATAAAAAGCTATATCCATCTACAATCACCAAAGAAATTCTCATTTGTTTTTCATACAGGTTTTTAAGTGGCCCTAGCTTATATTTAATCAATCTTGAGCATGAACTTGAACTTTTGCTTTTATAGCATACAAATTGATATGTGCAGCACATTAGGCTGAACACAATGACTCCTGAGTTCTATACAATCTCCTACTACAATGAACTGTATCATCAGATTTGGCTAATGTTTTCCTCACATTTTATGTCACTAGAAGAATGGAACAAAAGAAACCTGATTCTCCAACTCCAGGAAAGCCAGAACCATGGCCCTGTGTAAAAACTGGATCCCTGAGTGTTGCATGCCCTTGGTTATTTTTTTCCTTTGTGATACAAACTTCAAAAGCAAAAACTACTAAAGAGAAAAATGCTGTTTTAAGTGTGTATTTTGCACTCCATTATAAAAGAAAGGAAAGGCATGTGACATGTGCCAGAAACTGAATCAAGGTAGTGAGAATAATTCCAGCACTCATAATCAGAAAGATAACTCACTATTGATTCATTCAAAATTACGTACATCCTTAAAGTAGTCCTGTAGCAAATAGGAACCCCCCATATCTGTTAGAGAGCAGATAGTGTCTTTATAATATTGTCTACCCAGCCATCTTCGGTTTGTCCTTTCAATGTGGCACTGAAACAAGTTTTTTCTCTTGAGCAAAATAATTTAAGGAAGCTCAAATCAAAGATTTTTAGTAAGAACTTTTCATATTTGAGAAATAAAATTGTTGTCCAAAGACATATCAGTCTTATTCAGTTTCCTAAGAGAAAAAGAATAGCTGAAATCTGCTATTCTAGTAAAAAGAATCTTCCGTGCACTCAAATGCTGAATTAGAGTTTAATGGTGTCTTACTTGAGGCTACCATTGCTGCAATAAAACACCACGACCAAATGCAAGTTGGGGAGAAGAGAGTTTATTTCCCTCACAGTTCCATATAACTGTTCCTCTTCCAAAGCAGTGAGGACAGGGAGTTAAGCAGGGCAGAAAACTTAAGCACAGAATTGATGCAGAAGTTATGGAGGAGTGCTTCATAATGCCTATGTCCCTATGATTTGCTTAGTTTGCTTTGTAATAGATCCAAAGACTACTATCACAAGACTAGGAGAGCCAGCTGTTATCTGCAGTACAGTTAAGAAAACTAGAAAATGACCTACTTGCAGACCAGCTTCCTGAATTTATGAAGATATTTTTTCAATTGAGTCCTCCTGCTCTCTTGAGACCCTAGCTTGTACCACATTGACATAAAATTATCCAGTGAAAGGAGGTAAAATTGAAATAGAAGAGGCACAAAACATTAACTTATAATGTCATATCTCATTAATCTATTAACCATACTTAACTAAAGTTTAAGCTTGCAATTTTCCATTCCACTTCTTTTCATAATGGTGTGGTTTGTTTCTATAGCTGTGAAAAAATATACACCAGAATAAAAGCTACCTTATCAGGAGTAATTTCCTGTCTTGGCAGGGCTAAGCTCTTGACTATCCCACATTGTGTGTCCTTTTCTAGACACTATTTTTTTTTCTGTAGATGATTTAGGGCACTTTTTGCCCAGTGGCTACCTTTCCAAATTTGGAGCAACTCTATATGGAGGTTATTATGCTCAATATACTCATTGAACTATGAAGTGGGTAGTGTCAGGAGCTCACATGTCTCTGAGTCAAAAATATAATAGCAATGAAATTATTATAAATGCTATATTATGTAGATTTCTGACTGTTTGAAGACTGAATCTATATGAAATATGTTTGAACCGGTAAACATTGACTACACTTAGCTATTTATATTTGAAAATATTGAAAACCCTTTTTTATAATTAAAATGGAATTTAATTATAAAATTGGAGTTTCCCATCTGGCCAATAACTTGTATTGTATAATTATTCTAAACAGTTGAATAGCAGCTATAGAAGGACTGGTTCATCTTATAAACTGGAGCTGAGGTTTCTTGCCATCTTGCAAGATGGTGGGAGAAAAAGCAGAGACGCCTGACACAAAGAAGAAACCCATGGATGAGAAGCCTGTGGATGATGATGCCACCTCTAGTGCCCCAGCCATTGATGCCCATGTTACTCGGAAAGCCAAAAAGGGTCACTCTAAGGTTAGAAAGTCCAGTAAGGTGAAACACCATTGTGGGCAAAACCTTGTCCTTCTTAGAGTAATTGACAGGTATTCCAAATCTGCTATATATTCCAGAATGGCCTTGTACACAAGGAAATACTCAGCTGCCAAGACCAAGATTGAAAAGAAGAAAAAGCAGGTCCTTGCTACTGTCACAAAAAAGTGGGTGGAGACAAGAATGGTGGTGGCCAGGTGGTGAAGCTTTGAAAAACGCCCAGGTATTTTCCTAAAGCAGATGTGCCTTGCAAGCTTCTGAGCCATAGAAAAAGCCCTTAGGTCAGCTTGTGAGAAGGATAGGCTCCAGCATCACTCCTGGGACTGTCCTGATCATACTCATTGGGTACCACAGGGGCAAGAGAGTGGTTTTCCTGAATCAGCTAGGCAGTGACTTGCTAATTGTAACACAATATCTTGCCATCAACAGAGTTCATTTGTGCAGAACACTTCAATGTCTGTCAGTGCCACTTCTACAAAAGTTGTTATCTTCAAGATTACTTCAAGGAGAAGAAGCAGCTGTGCAAGCCCTGGCTCAGGGAGGGTGAGATCTTCTACACAGAGAAAGAGAAATATGAGAGTAGAGAGCAGCAAAAAGCTGATGAGAAAACTATAGACTCAACGATTTTGCCAAAGATCAAAGCTGTTCCTCAGATCCAGGGCTACCTGCAATTTCAGCTCTCCCTGACAAATGTGTTGTACTCTCACGCTCTAGTGTTCTAAATTGCTAATAACCAAATTAAACAGCTTCATGTGTTTAAAAAAAGGAAAGGGATTACACCTTGTATTCTTCAATGAGTTGCACAGGCACAGTGCAATAATATTAATTTCAAATTTTGCATCAATATAAATTTAGACCAATGTAAAGCTTAAGTAAGTATCAAACTATAAATTCTGTATCAATATAAGAAATTATGACTTCAATTTTATATCAATTATAAAGATTTCTATCAAGATAAAATTATGGCTATATAATGATTTTTTTCAAGAAAAAATTTAGTAATTCATGCCATTTTTACATCCATGTTCAAAATTATAACCACTTCCAAGTTATCCCTTAAAAATCACAACTTATCTTTAATTTATAAAATTACCATAACCAGATACTCAAACTCAAGGGATCAGGAGGACGACTCTCCACAACCTCTTCCTGCTGAATTGGGGCAATACCTTTTTTTAAAGGTGTGAGGAGGGGTAGGATAATTGGAAAATTTCTTAGAATTAAGAAATCTAGTTTTAGCATCTGTTATCCGCTCTCTGTATGTTTGGAAGGTCTAGGGCTTGACTGAAGTTCAGACTATAGGTGTCTGAAAAGCTGGATGAACTGAGTCAGTCCATCATGACGTAATTCCTGAAGGTGTTCTGGAAGCAAGTCTCTGGAAATAGCCTCCAGAGGCAAGGAGCTGAAAAAGCACGTCATTTCAGCATCCTTATGGATGAATCTTGTCAGTGATGCATATTCTACAACAGAAGAATCTTACAAACAAAATATTAGTTCTACTAAGATATTTTTATCAACTTTTTAAGGCACACAGATAAGTTAAGGATGAATTTTTGCTCCTTGTTTGAGCACATGAAAGACAACTTTCCTTTTATGAGTTAATTTGATCAATAATCAATTATAATAAATCTTCATTCAGACCATGTGAAGAATGACAGGATGAATCTTAAGGAATGTATAACCAAGAAGGTTTTTTTTTTTTTTTTGTCTAGTTTCAGCTGAAGTTTTGGCTAGAGATATTTTTATGTCAAAGTCAGTTGTATGAGTGTCCCATATGCAGGGATCAGCAAATCCAGTTACATGTTTGATTGTCTCAAATGTTTCTTTTCTGTAGCCAAAATCTTCTGGGGGATGTCCCCTCTCATATCTGATTAATATCACTCTGGATGTGGTCCAAAGTTTTTTATTCTTTCTTATTAACACAAAAATATAGTATCTTTCTCAAAATACAATGTCCTTGTTCCAGAACCCAAAATCATCAAAGGTATAAATTGATTAAATTTAGTAGCCTCTTTTTTATTTAACCTTGTTCTATCTTGACCTCTATCCCAGAAGATTTTTACTATCATTACCACCAAACATATAACCATGTGAATTTTGACAGTTATCAAATTTCAACACAATTAAAGCAATCTAAAGAAATATTGTTATCTATTGTGACAGGGTTTCTTATATCCTGCCTTGTTCTTACAAATTATTTTATTTTACCCCAAGGAGTTTTTAATAAAACAGTGGGATTTTTTTTATTTTTCGAGACAGGGTTTCTCTGTATAGCTCTGGCTGTCCTGGAACTCACTCTGTAGACCAGGCTGGCCTCGAACTCAGAAACCCGCCTGCCTCTGCCTCCCAAGTGCTAAGATTAAAGGCGTGCGCCACCACTGCCCAGCTTGGATTTTTTCATTTTTATTGGTTATTTTATTTATTTACATTTCAAATATTATCTCTCTTCCCAGTTTCCCCTCTACAAGCTCCCTATTCCTTTCCTTTCTCCCCCTGCCTCTATGAGGGTGCATCCTACCTACCCAGACTTGTCTCAGTGGCCTAGCATTCCCCTTTCCTGGATCTGCAAGCCTCCACAGGACAAAGGGTTTCCTTTCACAGTGATGTCAGATATGGCCATCCTCTACTCCATATCTAGCTAGAGCTATAAGTAACCCCTGTGTGCTCTTTGGTTGGGGATTTAGTTCCTAGGAGCTTTGGGGTGGTGGAGATCCAGTTGGTTGATATTGTTATTCTTCCTATTGCAAACCTCCTCAGCTCCAACAGTCCTTGCCCTACATTCCATTGGGATCCCCGTGTTCAAGTCCAATGTTTGGCTGTATTGGTCATGTTCTGGCAGAGCCTAAATTATCTTTTTTATTAGATATTTTCTTTATTTACATTTCAAATGTTGTCCACTTTCCTGGTTAACCCGTAAAAAATTCTGTAACCCATCCCTCCTCCCCCTATGTACCAACCCACACACTCTTGATTTCCTATCCTGGCATTCCCTTACACTGGAGCATTGAGCCTTCAGAGGACCAAGGGTCTCTCCTCCCATTGATATTCTAAAAGTCCATCCTCTCCTACATATTTGGCTGGAGCCATGAGTGCCTCCATGTGTACTCTTTGTTTGGTTGTTTAGTCTCTGGGAGCTATGGGGAGTCTGGTTGTTTCATATTGTTGTTCCTCCTATGGGGCACCAAATCCCTTAAGCTCCTTGGGTCCTTTCTCTAACTCCTACATTGGAGAATCTCTGCTCAGTCCAATGGTTGGTTGCAAGCATCGACCTCAGTATTTGTCAAGCACTGTCACAGCCTCTCAGGAGACAGCTACATCAGGCTTCTATCAGCAAGCACTTCTTAATATCCACAATAGTGTCTGGGTTTGATAACTGTATATGGAATAAATCCCCATATGGGGCACTCTCTAGATATCCTTTCCTTCAGTCTCTGCTACACATTTTGTCTCTGTATTTCCTCTCATAGGTATTTTGTTCCCCTTTCTAAAGAACAAAGAAGCCACACTGTGGTCTTCCTTCTTCTTGAGCTTCATGTGGTCTATGAATTGTCAAGGGCATCCACATTTAAAAAAACCCACTGAAACTACTGGATAAGAAAGTAGGGAAGATCCTTGAGCATATGGGCACAGGGGAAATTTCCCTGAACAGAACACCAATGACTTATGATCTAAGACAAAGAAATGACAACTGGGACCTCATGAAATTGCAAAGGTTCTGTAAGTCAAAGGACACTGCCAATATGACAAATTGCCAACCAACATATTGGTAAAAGATCTTTATCTAACTGACTTCTGATAGGAGGGTTCCAATATATACTTTTATTTTTTACAGGCCAGTCATTACCCTGATCCTGATCTGTTCTCCCACAGTTCCTCACGCTATCCTTCCTCCACCTGTCTCTCAGAGGATGTCCCCACAACACCCAACCTACCTTGACCAGGCATTCCCTCTGCCTAGGTCCTCGCATATCTTGGTTTTTAGATAAGTCTTCTTTCATTGAGGCCAGATCAAGAATTCTTCTTCTGTATATGTGTGAGAAGCCTCAGACCAATTAGTTATGCAACCTGTTTGGTAGCTCAGTTTCTCTGAGATCTCAGGGGTATGGGTCAGTTGAGACTGCATATGTTCTAATGGGGTAGCCCTCCTTCTCACCTTCTTCCAGCCTTTCCCTAATACAACCATAGCAATCCTCAACTTATGTCGATTGGTTGGGTATAATTCAGCTTCTTTATCAGTCAGCTGCTTATTGGGACTCTTGGATGACAGCCGTGCTAGGCTCCTGTCCGTAAGCACACCATAGTATCAATACTAGTGCCAAGCCTTGGAGCATCCCCTTCAGATGGATCCCAAGTTGGGCTTGTCACTAGGCTTCCTTTCCCTCAGTCTCTTCTCCATTTTTATCCCTGCAGTTCTTTTACGCAGGGACAAATTTGGGTCAGAATTTTTTTCTTTGGGATGGCAACTCCATCCCTCCATTTTATGCCCTTCATTTCTACTTGAGGTGGACAAATTCTCTCTACACACTGTTTAGCATTTCATTTAAGGTCCCTCCCTTTGAATCCTGAGATTCTTCCATCTTCCAGGCCTCTGGTACATTCTATAGTGTTCTACACACTGAGGTGACATATTTCCATTCATTCTGCTGGTCCTCAGGTTTCTCTCCTATTCTCCCTCATATACCTGATCATGTTCCCCTTTACACCACTCCTTCTCTCTACCACCCAGGTCCTGGCCTCACTCTTCCTCTAGTCATTGCCTTCAACACCCTTGCAAGTGAGATTTAAGAATCCTCCCTTGACCCCTTCTACTAATTAATCTTCTTGAGTTCTGTGGTTTGAATCTTGGGTATTTTGTACTTTCTTGGCCAATATCCACGTATTAGTGAGTATATAGCATGCATATTCTTTTGGGTCCAAGTTACTTCACTCATGATTTTTTTTTTGATTTTTTATTAGATATTTTCTTTATTTACATGTAAATTTCTCCTTTCCCAGTTTCATCTCCAAAAAACAAACAACCAAACAAACAAAAAAACAAAATCAACAAGAACAAACCCCTGTTGCCTTCCCCCTCCCCATGCCTGCCACCCCACCCTCTCCCACTTATTGGCCCAGGCATTCACCCACACTGGGGCACAAAATCCTCACAAGGCCAAGGTCCTTTCCTCCTATTGATGATCAAATTTGTAATCCTCTACTATACACATGCTGCCAAAGCATTCGGTCCCACCATGTATAGTCCTTGGTTGGTGATTGGGTCCCTGGGTGCTCTGAGCGTATTAGTTAATTCATATTGTTGCTCATCCTAAGGGGCTGCAAACCCTTCAGCTCCATAGATCCTTTCTCTAACTTAGTTGAATGAATGACTGTGAGCCTCTATATCTGTATTAGTCAGGTATTGTCAGAGCCTCTCAGGAGATACATATATTTAGGCTGGCTTGTCCTTTCTTCAGTCTCTGCTCCATAGTTAATGTATGCAACTCCTTCCATGGGTATTTGGTTCCCCCTTTTAAGAAGGAATGAAATGTCCACCTTTTGGTCTTCCTTCTTCTTAAGTTTCTTGTGGTTTGTGGGTTGTCCTTCCTGTATTCCAAACTTCTGGGCTAACAACCAGTTATCAGAGAGTGCATACCATGTGTGTTCTTTTTTGATTGGGATACCTCACTCAGGATGATATTTTCCAGACCCATCCATTTCCCTAAGAATTTCATAAATTCATTGTTTTTAATAGCTGAGTTGAACTTCATTGTATAGATGTACCACAGTTTCTGTATCCATTCCTCTGTTGAGTGACATCTGGGATGTTTCCAGTTTCTGGCTATTATAAATAAGGCTGCTATGAACATGGTGGAGCATGTGTCCTTATTACATGTTGGAGCATATTCTGGGTATATGCCCAGGAGTGGTATAGCTGGGTCCTGAGGTAGAAATATGTCCAATTTCTGGAGAAACCGCCACATTGATTTCCAGAGTGGTTGAACAAGTTTGCAACTTAACCCAGAGACTCAGGCGGGACCAGCAGGGAGGCACAGCCCTCAAAATTCGCAAGGGAGTTGCAAGGCGGCAGGCACAGGACAAGCTCTAGTTAGAGACACCAAGCATCTATCACTAGAGATCAAGAGATGGCAAAAGGCAAACGCAAGAATACTACCAACAGAAACCAATACTTCCTGACTTCATCAGAACCTAGTGCACCCACCTCAGCAAGTCCTGGATATCCCAAAACAAAAGAAAAGCAAGATTTGGATCTAAAATCATATCTCACAGTGCTAATAGAGGAACTTAAGAAGGACATGAATAACTGTCTTAAAGAAATACAGGAGAACACAGGTAAAGAGGTACAAGTCCTTAAAAAGGAAACAAAAAAAGCCCATAAAGTATTACAGGTGATCATCAGTAAACAAGTAGAAGCACTTAAAGAGCAAACTCAAAAATCCCTTATGGAATTGCAGGAAAACACAAACAAACAGGTGAAAGAATTGAGTAAAACCATCCAGGACCTAAAAATGGAAGTAGAAACAATAAAGAAATCACAAAAAGAGACAACCCTGGAGAAAGAAATCTTAGGAAAGAAGTCAGGAAACATAGATGCAAGCATCACCAACAGAATACAAGAGATAGAAGAGAGGATCTCAGGGACAGAAGATAACATAGACAACATTGACAGAACAGTCAAAGAAAATGCAAAATTCATAAAGACCCTAACTCAAAACATCCAGGAAATCCAGGTCACAATGAGAAGAACAAACTTAAGAATAATAGGTATAGAAGAGAGTGAAGACCTCCAACTTAAAGGGCCTATAAATATCTTCAACAAAATTATAGAAGAAAATTTTCCTAACCTAAAGAAAGAGATGCCCATGAACATACAAGAAGCCTACAGAACTCCAAATAAACTGGACCAGAAAAGAAATTCCTCCCAAAACATAATAGTCAAAACACCAAATGCACAAAACAAAGAAAGAATACTAAAAGCAGTAAGGGAAAAAGGTCAAGTAACATATAAAGGCAGGCTTATCAAAATTATACCAGACTTCTCAGCAGAGACTATGAAAGGTAGAAGATCCTGGGCAGATGTCATTCACTCAGGATTCTTACATGAGATCAAAGCCTAAGTTTCTCATTGCTGTCTGTGATGAGGTTATTATCTCTATCCCCTGCTCTTGACCTAAATTTTAAGATTAAAATCCTCAATTTTTTTATTCATATGTACATAACTTGAATCATGATACTTACCTATCTATTTAAGTTCAGTTAAATTAAATTATACTTACTTTACAAGCCTATTGTTAGGCTTCTTAATTTGATATACCAGGCTAAAAAATTCCAGAATTACCATGTAGGCCAAGTTCAAAGAATCTGAATGCTTCCCTGGCATAGAATTTTCAAATTTCTTTTCAGGAATTCTTCTCATTAATCTTATTCTTTCTTTAGAGATTAATAACTCTGTAGATATATATTTTCTAAGTCCTCATCAGGGAATTTGATTTACTGCAGTTCATGCCATGATCCTCTGTGTGTGTGTGTGTGTGTGTGTACATATATATCCTCTTTCTCTTCACACATTTTGGTTGTAACTTTTTAATGAGATTATTTTTTTATCTACATTTTAAATGATATCTCCTTTCCAGGTTTCCCCTCTGGAAAAAAACCTGTACTCTCCCCCCTCCTTCTGCTAACCAATGCATCCTCTCCTAATTCCTAGCCCTGGACTTTCCTTATACTAGGACATAGATCATTCACAGGACCACGGGCCTCTCCACCTATTGAGGACCAAATAGGCCATCCTCTGCTACATATGCAGTTGGAGCCATGACTCACACCATGTGTACTCTTTGGTTGGTGATTTAGTCCCTGGGAACTGTGAGAATATTAGTTCATTTTGTCCTTCCTAAGGGGCTACAAACCCTTTAGCTTCTTGAGTCCTTCCTCTAGCTCCTTCAATGGGGACCCTGTGCTCATTCCAATGAATGAATATGAGTCTCTACTTCCATATTAGTCTGGCAATATCAGAGCCTTTCTGGAGACAGCTATATGATATAGCTGGTACTTGCTGGCATCCATAATACTGTCTAAGTTCAGTGATTAAATATGGGAAGGATTCCCAGATGGATCAATCTCTGGATTATCCTTCCTTCAATCTCTGCTCCATAGTTTGCCTCTGCAACTCCTTCAATGGGTATTTTGATTCCCCTTCTAAGAAGGATCAAAGTATCCACACTTCTGTCTTCCTTCTTCAAGAGATTATTGTGGTTTGTGGATTGTATTTTGGGTGTTCTGAGCTTCTGGGCTAATATCTACTTATCAGTGAATGTATACCATGTGTGTTCTTTTGAGATTGGGTTAGCTCACTCAGGATGATTTCTTCCAGAAACACTCATTTGCCTACTAATTTCATAAATTCACTGTTTTTAATAGCTGAGTAGTAATCCACTGTACAAATGTACCACATTTTCTGTATCTAGAAAATGATTCTCTGAACTCTAATTTCATGAGTTCTTTGTATATATTAGATATTACCCCTCTGTCCCATATAGAATTGGTAAAGATCTTTTACCAATCTGTTGTTTGCTGTTTTGTCCTATCCACTTTCTCTTTAGTTATTTTGAATTAATACCCTTTCCTGTGTGTTTCATTTCAATGAAATCCCCTCCTATATATATGAGCATATCTTAGTCTATTAATTTGACGTACCAGGATAAGCAATCCTAGAGTTACTGTAAAGACCATTTTCATAATATCCCATAACTTTCCTGCCATAGACCTTTCTCAAATTTCCTTTCAAGCATTTTTTTCTCCTTCATTCTATTCTTTCTATATTTGAGATTTCTTTCCTACATTTGAGATCAAAGGACTGGATTTCTTCATTCCATATATACTTAAAAACACTTAAACCATTACTGTTCTACTCCCTTGTATTCCTAAAAACAAGTAAATCAAATTTTATTTATCTCTGTATTTGTGTGTTTGTTGGAAGTTTAACAGCCTGTAATATCTGCCTTTCTTTGTTTTTTAGCAACCTGTCTGCTTGCACAGCAGGGGCTCCCCGCACATCCAGGTTTAAACTCTCCAAGTCAGCCAAAATCATTTGGGAAGGTACCAGGGTAAATCCTTGAAAACCGTCTTTATCCAGATCATCTTGGGGGAATTTGATATGTCCCAGGTCATGCAATGATCCCCAGAATTATGTGAACTAATACTTTTATTTTGAATCCAAACCTGCTGAAGACTGGGGAGTAAACTAGTGTCTCAGCTTGGCTAGGATGAGAAACCAATTAATACCAATTCCTAATCTGATGTAACACTTAATGTTTTTCTTTTGTGTATGCCTAATTTGTAATAGTGAGTACAAGCCAGATGTTGCATACATTCACAAGTAGAAGTAAGTTAATATGCTGTAAGCTTCCCTGCTGGTATGCTTATAACTATCACTGAAATGTAGTGGATTCTTGAATAAAATATACACATGCAACCTTATTTTTAATATGCTTAAATCAGCTCAGTGGCAGGGCCACTTCTAAACTTCCATATTGCTAACACAGACCCTATGATACTGCTGAAT